>CAJVPP010003957.1:0-10389 GCA_910592005.1 Funneliformis mosseae
ATACTTAATTTATGATTATGACTGCAAATTTTTCCACGTTTTTAAAGGCAGTTACATCGACCATTTGTGTAGTGTATTACGTAAAAATAAGATGTGTATGATATACAACACACAATTCAAATGTTAATTATATAATAACGTTTGAAATGTATATTTAACATTAATTATTTTTAATTAAAAATAATTAAAGTTCTTTTATGAATAAAAAATTTTATTTTAAAAAATTTACCGAACAAAAAATACGTTGGTCTTACAATTTTTCCGGAAAAATCCGTTACAAAAAAATTTTTATCGGGATTTTAAAAATTCCGGAGTTATAATACTATGACTATAGAAGACATTTTTAATAAGTGTTTAATGAGAGTTATGCCAGTTGTTGCAATGAAGAATTTTTTTCTCTTGCTTATATTTGAATTTGAAATGTCACGATAAACAGTGAGTTGTTTCACAAATCATACATAATACACATCTTTTTTTATGTCGTACACTACACAAATGGTCGCACTATATATGTGCGAAAATTGTGATGGATAGTACGCAAATATTATACATATATTAAATATTTTACTAATGATGTGTGCGGACCGCGCACAAATTTTTTTTTTTGAAATTCACCAATCGTGCACGCGCACTACCACTTATCACGAGAGTTGTTTATTTTAATTATATCAATTAAATGCAGTGAATCATTTTGTCAACATTTTTAAATAAGGAACTAAGTTATTTATTATTTAATCATTCACTCTTTTATTTAAGATTTCTGAAGAAAAGAAAATGCATTAAAGAAAATGCATTATAGAAAAACCTTGTTCACAATTTTGTTACGTTATCACAACTTATAATTTTAATTTCGATTATTTCAATAAATTATACTATTTATCACAGGGAATATCTACAATTAGATTCAGCGGCGACTAATTGAGAAATCGTGATGTATACTTATCGTACAGTATGTTTTCAAAATCGTTCAATATTAATATTAATTTTCGCGTGAATTTTTGAACCAATGAATGATTCACAAAACAAAAAAAAAAAAAAAAAAAAAAAAAATATTCTTTCAACTTTTCCTGCATAACCCGCAATTTGATATTAAGAATGCTGGTTTAAATAGCGAATGGTATCTTCAGATATTTCTTAGGCTTTTCTTTATAATTGTTAATAGCATTAAATGGTTCCTAGAGTATGTATCCAATTATTATTGGAATATTCGGTTTCCAATCTCACATATGGGAAATTTACTAGGAAGATCAGGCTCGGGAATTTTTGACTAAAATTGACATTATATTTTAATCTAAAACTACAATGCAATAAAAATCAAAATTTGGTTAAAAATTCCCATAGCCTGATTTTCCTAGCAAATTGTCTTTTATTAATTATAAAAATAATAAAAAATAAATTAATTATTTATCACAACTTATAATTACTTGAAGAATTAACAAAGGAATAAATAAGAAAGAATAAAAGAAAATAAAAAAAAAAAACTGATTAACAAAGAAAAAGATGAGAATAATCCATGATATACAGTAGATAACGAAACAATACAAAATAATACGTCCTGCGTCACAATTAACACGAGAATTCGCCAAAATCAAATCGGATAGATTTCTTCAAGCTAAATCTTGCAAGGTTACATTATCATTTCGTGCTACGGTATTTAAACATTTAACAATTCCTTTACCAAATCCTACAATTTTTTTATAATCCACCGCACCAGCCTGAACAGAAATTGTAAAAGTTAATCTCTTTTCGTAACTTACGACACTAATGACCAAACCAGAGGAGAAAGTATCTGCCGATTGAGTAAATATCAAATCATAAGTCTTCCACTTGTTAACAAAAGAATTCCGTTTTGAACCTGATGACACCTTTTGAAATTTGCCAAGGTTGCTAACCGAAATACTAAATTCTCTACCCATGATATCATCATTAACTTTTTTCTTTAAAGTGTTTTCAAAGGCATTCTTTCCTTTTGGAATTAATTTCGTGATCCCTATACGTTCGATTGAATCGGGAATGCCCTTTTTTATTATCTGTTCTCTGCACTCTGCACTCATCTTCCAAAAGTCTAGTTCCGGATACTTGTCATCATACTTGGGTCTTGGATATTTGTAGACGTGAGCATTTTCAGATGCATAAAGTCCCATTTGAGTCCAAGGGACTTCTGGTGTTGTGTAAGGTCTAAGATTTATGTTTGTACACAGGTTAATCGAATCATATGGTACCAACTTTTTTGCATTCTTTGATAACTTATCATCTACATTGCTAGCAAGTATGAAATGATGATAAGCGGAGAATAAGACGGAAACGTTGAATAATCCAGTTATGGTGGTATGATGTTTTTTGCTTAATTTAACTAATGACTTCAAGTCTTTAGATGCGATGGAATATAAGAACGTTTTGGTAGTGTTTTTAGGAATGGAGAATCTAGGAGTATCACCCAACCAACAACCTTTGGTTAATTTCATTTTAATGGTCGTTGGAAGAACGAATTCTTTAATTCCTTCTTTGATTAGGTAGAATAATGAAGGTCTGGTACCAAGACATTGTTCTACCGTTTTATTAAATGGTAATTTTGACTTTTTTGGAAGTGTAATTACAGATTTTAATTGTGACGGATTATTTTTGCTTAACTCCTTTAATAGAAATTCATTGAATGTGGCATAAAATGCCAAAGAACTCCTTCCATCCGCAACGCTATGATGCCAAACTAAACCGATGATCAAATTCCAATTCTTTGGGTCATTAGGATCGAACTTTTTAGAACTCTTTATACCAACTACGATCCTCCATAATGGCAAGGTTTGATCTTCAACATCAAATTTCTTACTATGCTCTTTCTCCAACAATGTTTCGATGTCCTTATCATCATTTATCACCTCAAATCTTATTAACCTGCTCAAATCAATTTTTTGGAGACGGATGAATTTAGGGTTGGAAGTTTCCAAATCTGTGAAACAAACTGCCAATTCCGCGTGATCTAAGATAACTTGTTCAAGCGTCGGATATAGAACATTTAGGATGTCATTTTTTAATTCGATGGTAATGGAAAATTTAGAGGTATGAAAAGGAAATGTTATGGGAACCTTATAACGAATTAAGAAGCCTACGTTATAATAATTATCTATGTCATGATTTACTTGAAAAATTCTTTCGATGACTCCAAGCGGGCGAATGATAGTTTTCCTTAAGCCCATCTTTTTAGTCATAATGAATTATTCTAAAATAAAAAAAAAAAAATTTTTTACTTTTTTTTCCTAACCCTAATTCGCGTTCGTTATGATAATAAGAAAGGTAAAGTTAATGTTAATGTTAATGTTAATATGAAGGAAAAATAAAAAAACTTCAGCTTATATATCTGTGAATGTTAATAATATATTCAATTTATTCGATTATTCACCCAGCCGGTGATATTTTTCAGAATGGTTATTTTTATTTAATTTCTTTTTTTATCAGTTTCCTAAGCGATTTCCAAAAGCGATTTATTTCTGTTTTATTTATATCTATCGATTTTTATAGCAATAATTTTCAAACCATGTGAGGGTAATATAATGATCGTCATTTTTGCAATTATATAATCTTTGAGCTTATAATTAGAAATTCCCTTAGATAAAATAGTTATTTCACGGATCATCCTCGATCTCATTATCATCACGGCTACGCTGTGATAAGTAATGATATCTATGGATTCCCGTGAAATAACTAGTACATATTCACATGGGAAGATTGCTAGGAAAATCAGTTTCGGGGAAATTTTTTTGACTTTTATTTTTGATGTTATATGTAATAAGGTCTTGATTATAGTCAAAAAAAATTATTTTTCTAGTAACCTGAAATGATTTTCGATATTCGAATTGATTTTCGATACCGAAATGATGTTCGATATAATATATAAACTAAATATTTTATTAACCTGAAATTGGCATAGGATCGACATTGAAGTAATGTAGAGATCGGTAAAATGATCGGCAAGGTGCCCTCCAAAATGGGAGATTCGTTGAACATTCGCAAATATTTTTAATCCCTGAATTACAAACGAAACGCGTAGAACGAAAAAAAATGGTAGCCTTTTCGGTTTAAACAGCTTGTAATGGTAAAATCTGGTTTATTTATTTATTTATTTAATTACTTATTTTTATTATTAAAATATTACAAAGTTGAATACATAACAATAATACATTAGGAAAATAAAAGGATCTGGATTAAGAAAATGAAATACTATAAAGTTGTTAACGCGAGGAAATTATTATGAAATAAAAATATTCGGCGTCCTGACCATCACAATATTTACATAATAGATACCTTCGTATTATTATTCAAAGTGTATCAAATCATCATACACTCGCAATTCCTTCAATTCAGATACAATCCACCTTTCGGATGGTTGAGGTTTGTGTTTTTTTATCAGTATTGATTTCTCGTCTTCCATAAGAATATTCCTGGTTTCAACCAACATAGTTCCCAACCTATTAAGGCCACCTCCATACTTTCCTCCATCTCCCCAATACCGATCATTTTCTGTATGCTCGTAAATTTTTGCCTTGCCTGTTGAAAGTAGTTTGTACTTCAATTTATCATGTTGTGTAAATTTTGAAAAGAGTGCATGCTTCATTTTTGTTTCTTTAAAGATATCGTTATCCGGTGGCTTAGGCAATTCCCAGTCCTCACGCTTGAAAGAATTATGACTCCGCGCAATAGAGAAAGCTTCGCGAGCCGTAAAAGCGAAACGAATTTTATCGCGAATATATTCGCTTTCGAATTTCGCGGCCTGGACTAGATATAACATTGATTTTGAAAATAAATAGATGGTTCTAAAAAAATTCCTTACATATATTACTATTACTCACAGTAATGTTCTGTTGTTGGCCATTCTACCCGATCTATTTTGATCTTGGCTCTATAAAAATTGGTAAACTCATAGTATGGTTCGTCTTTATTATAAAATAATATATCATCATTTCCGTATTTATTAGGACGATATGCCTATTTTAGTATCACAAAAAAAAATATAAATATCTAGTAAAGGAACATACATTCATGCAAATAATTTTGATCAATACCTTTGTAATTACATCTCTCAACATATTGCTAAATTCTTGTTTCCAACCTTCTCTATAAGAACCTTTTGCAACAGCAATGCCAAGACCGTGAAAGTTTTGAACGACATACGTTGGACATGAAGGTCGTATGAGAATGATATTTAATATTTCACTCTCAAACCTACTACGGAATTTCTTAAAAAAAATTATGTAAACTTTCAGGATTTTCTTTTTGATTTATAGAAACGACCAACGCAACCTTCCATGAGTTGGCCCAACAGTTTATGATACAATCATAAATAAAATTTAATGCCTTATCAGTATCTATTCTAGGACTTTTGAAGTTATGAAAAATGGAATGATAATATGTTGAATGACCTTTATCAAGGTTCGGATGTTCATTAGAATCAAATGATATAGACAATATGAGTAGACGCATGACTTTCGGGGGAAGAAGTGAGGTTACTTGTTGACAATTACTTCTCATATGTGAAGAACCATAACGAATATTGTTATCTTGCCAACTGGAATTTTGGGATGAGCTTGAGCTCTGCGAGGCACTTGCGTATGACTTATAAAATGGTGAATTTCCATAAGTATGTGGGTTTGAATTCGTTGATGAATTTGTACTAGTATGTTGATGTGAATAAGG
Source organism: Funneliformis mosseae (assembly GCA_910592005.1). Classification (NCBI taxonomy): domain Eukaryota; kingdom Fungi; phylum Glomeromycota; class Glomeromycetes; order Glomerales; family Glomeraceae; genus Funneliformis; species Funneliformis mosseae. Next base: position 5,689 of record CAJVPP010003957.1, read on the forward strand.
ACGATCTGATTCCAAAGGTGCTAGTGGATCGAGTGATCTTACATCCGGATTTCTTTTATTATTCCATCTGGAAGAATGCTCTGGATTATGATCAAGTTTTGTCTTGTCGTGGTCATCATCATCAGTTTCATAACCAAAAAGTCCGAAAAAGGAAGAAAAGAAGTGCTTACTCTTCTTAGCTGGTATTGGTTTTGTTTTATCAGGGATTTCTTCCTTAAGAATATTGTCGAAATCGACATTTTCATATTTTGAAGCGTCACAATGACACGAATAAAATCCCATTCCCAACAACCCACCGATTATATTTAGACATTTACATTCCTTTACATTTTTAATTTGATTATCTTTTTGTAAGACATCTGATGCGGATGTTCCTTTGGCGTCAATGTCAGAACCTTTGTTAATATCAAGATGAGATGTAACTGTAACTTCTTGACCAGGAGACTCTCCTGTTCCTTCATAATCATTTTGGCCGCTCTGACTGACACCATTTTGAATTTTATCCCCTGCTTTTTGTTTATCATATAGTTCGTTTTTTGAATTAGAATAGCAAGGAGTCGGCTCGACAGCTTTTTGAATGTCAAAAGTTTGATTTGCCCAACCAAATCCAACATTATCGTACTTAGATTTTTTACGAAGTCTGCCTAATACGGGTTGTATGTGCGGATTACTAAAAATATGTCCCATGCTATGCGTTGGCGCATCATTGGTATGTGGTGATACAGCATCGGGTTTTGAAATATCATTTGTCGTTTCGCTAAATTGCTTCTTATTGGAGATGTGGTTAATCTTCTCATCAGCTTTGGCTGTTTCACTGACATTCGTTTCTTTGCGTTGATCTGATGGTTGATTATTAGTTGGAGGAATAGAATGAGGACTTTCAAGAAGCGAGAAGTCGTTACCCTTTGAGTGCTCCTTTTTCACTAGATTAATTCGGTTTTCAAAAAGTTCCTCTTCTGGAATAAACTGAGATCGTGAATTATGATCTTCAGAATTTGAAACGAAAGTTGAAGTTTCCACTTCGTTACTATCAGAATTTGTAACGAGAGATTGTGAAGATTTTAAATTATGATCTTCAGAATTTGAAACGAAAGTTCGTAAAGTATCAATTTCATTACTTGTAACGAGAGGTTGTGAAGGTTCTTCTACATTAAGATCGGAGCTTGCAACGGGAGGTTGTGAAGGTTCTACTACATTAAGATCAAAGCTTGCAACGGGAGGTTGTGAGGGTTCTACTACAATATTATCAGGGCTTGTTACGGGTGGTTGTGAAGATTCTACTACATTAAAATCAGAGTTTATCACGAGAGGTTCTGAAGTTTCTGCTTCATTAATATCAGAGTTCGAAACTTTGATTGGATTTAAGATTGATGCATCTTTCTTTCTAGCCTTATTAGTTGAATGTTTATGGTAATGGTTATTCTTTTTCGATTTCTTCTTTTTTGCCATTTTCGATTTCGATACTAAATACTTTTTCTTAATACCGGCAGTGGCTGATAATGGCTTTGAAAAGTCGTATGACGAAACGAGAGAGTGATATGGCTTCGTTTCTAAAATAACTGAATCTATATGCGTTGGAAGAGGAAGGAAAGAAGGATTTGAAATATTATTATTATTTTCTTCTATATTCATATATTCCACTTCCGAATTATCGTCAATCTCCATATCGCTCATGTCTTTTTTTGTTAAAAAAAAAATATATTAATAATAATGTTCTTTTATAAATGATTATATAAATGTAATAATGAATCATACTTTTAGTAATAATCACTTGTCTTTAATATTTTACGATATTATTCGCAATAATTTCATCAGAATGATATTTTCTCTTTATGTAATATGATAATGTCACATTTTATTCATTTGACTTTTACTTACTTTTAACTATGTCAGAATAAAAAAATAATAACCGTTAAACTTATTCATAATTATTCATGTTTCATATGCAAATTTACCTTTTTTAACCGGATAAACTCGATTTTATTTAACTTTGGTCAAACTCTCAATGCCGGCCAAGATTTTAGCAAAACCGGACCGGTTATAAACCGGTATCAGGTTCTCAGGTTTTCGGACTTCAGTTACCGATTTTCGTGATTCATTCTAATTTTATTATTTTATTTAATGTTAAATAAGTTAAATGATGAATGAAATTGTATTTTATCCTATTGTAGTTGGGAAGTTTATTTGAATTTCTCGTTTCTTCTGACAATAACACGATTATCTAATCATCGTGCATATCAATAAAAATAGAAATTTTATAACATCCTGCTTTTTTGACATTCTTTGAACAAAAAATACTTTCTAATTTCTACCATTTCGTGGACCTTAAAAATGACATATTGTGCTATTTCAAGATGTAATAAAAAAATTGAATGCAAAGATTATAATCTATGTCTCGTTCATATTAGAGAATTAAATTGTAAGAATTAGTTTATATTATATTTATTTGACCTAATACAATATATTATATATTTAAATATATATATATTTGTTTTTTGTGTTGTAGCTACAAATTTCCCTAGTACTATTCAGCTTAAGTCGCCACAAAATTTAACGACTCACCTTATAGAAATCCCAAGGGGAACCTCTGAATTCTCCAGCACAGAACAAAAATTTTTGGATGATTGGGTAAAGGAAAACACGCAAGGTAACGTAAATATTACGCGGTCACTGTAAAATTTAATCCGTAATTTATTTACGCTTTCATGTATAACAAACAATAGGGCTAAGAGTTGATGCAATATATAATATTCTTTTGCCTCAATCAATCGTTGCAAACTACAAGACATATCGTGCCGGTGTTGAATCTCGTGGTAATTTTAAATCGCTTGGTCTACAAGAAGGTAACGAGCGCCTGTTGTATCATGGAACAGATCACGATTGCGCAGTCATTTATGCAGCTGTTATGCAAAGACTTTGCAAATCAAACAATTGTGCTGGCTGTGGTATTCTCATGAATTCCTTCAACATCAGCAAGGTAAATCTCATTGATCTTTATATAAAATGTATAGTTTTTCATTAACTTTTCTTAACATCATATAAGGTGGGGATTAACAAGCAAGGACGAACTTTCCAACGCCTTGGACAAGGGTTATATTTTACACCATTCTCTTCAAAAGCTCACTTTTATGGTCATAAGGGTGTTGAGTACAAATATCCAACTTTTTATTATTTTTAATCGATTTTGATCCAAATTTTTAATCTTTGCGTTTTATTAGGCCAAACCGCATCCTAATGAATCTGGTCGTACGTGTAGGATGATGTTCATGACCAAAGTATGAAATTGTCATCATATGTTTTAACTTGTATTCTATATTTACTTCTTTTCATCATTTTACAGGTCGTGCTTGGCAAAGCCTGGCAGCCAAATCGGGTTGACCAAAATTGCCGTTCACCGCCGAGTGGTTTCGACTCTACATGGGGACGTAAAGGTAATTTTGAATCATTATCGCTCGTATCTTAATATATGTATCTAATGTCTTACGTGGATTTAGGTACATGTCCACATGGCGGAGCTGTTTTGAACTACGAAGAATATGCTGTTTACAGGTAAGTGTGAAAGGGCCAACAATATATTTTGGGAATGAGGCTTGTTTTAATTGAAAATTATATTATTTTAGGCATGATGCGTGTCTTCCAACCAAATACATCTCGTACTCATACACGAGTACAAATGAATAAGCCCAAAGTTCCCCCTTTTTTTAATCATCTCAATTTTTTTTTTATATACAAATGTAAGAATGTAATTTTTAAATATATAAGGTTAATTCGAAAAAACATTTTGAAAGCCGTTTAATCAAATGTGATTTTTAATGTACGTACATGTACATGGGCCATGATTAGAAGTCACGTGAAACCAATAAAATCGCCTATGATAAGCGCGATAAGGTTATTATATAAATTCGAGTTTTCTCGAAAAGTTCTCGGGCTCAAAAATTTGATCTTTCACGGTTTATGCCGGATCGGATTACAAAGTTCTTTTTTTTTGAGTAGCAACTTAGCAATCAGAATGATGATTTATTTTTATACAATGAAAAGGTTAATTTTAATTATTAGTGTAACATAACTATTTGTATAATAAAAAACATTATTAAAATATTATTATATTGCTATTTTCTAATAAATTAATTTTGAATTTTGAATCTTAATTTTAATTTTAATTATTAATATAATAAATATAAATATAAATATTCAAAAAGATTATATAATACATATAAATAAAGAATATAATAATATATTATAAATTTTAAATTTTAAAGTTATACTTAAGAATATTATAATAATAGGTATTATATATAGAAAAATTTACTTTTAACATTTTTTGATTTTTTTAATAAAAAAAATGTATATTATCACATAAATATTTTCTTTATAAATTATTTTATTTTTAAAATTTTTAAAAATATATTTTTTTTTATAATATAGTTATTATCTTTAAAAAAATATTTAATAAGTTTATTAATATTTTTAAAATTAGATATATTAATTAAATTTATTTAAATAAATTTTTTGATTTTAATGAATATATATTTATAATAATATATAAAATAGTTTTAATAAATAAAATATTAATATTTTAAATTTTACAATTATATTATTTAATATAAAAAAAAAATTATTACATATTACCAGTAGTGATCATTATTGATATCATATAATTTTTATATATAAATAATTTATCATCTTATGATATCACTGATT
>CAJVPP010003958.1:0-10388 GCA_910592005.1 Funneliformis mosseae
TATCCCTTATTATGATTTTAATATAGTTTCGTCTAAGTTTCGACTGTTATTAAGGGGTTTCGTCCCTCATCTATAATCTAAATACTATATTATAATCTAATAGTTATAATTTAATTACTATGCTTTAATCTGAATACATAATTTAATTATAGTTTTTAACTTACCCTCTTTATTTAATATTATTTTTATTCATATTCTAGTTATATATTTAAACCTTTTTTGAGATAGTATTTAGATTATAGTGTGATATTTAGATTATATTGTAATATTTAGATTATAATATAGTATTTAGATTATAGTATTATAGTATAACTTAATCTAAACAGAATACTACACTTCAATATAATTATATTAAAGTGTAATATTCTACTATATCAATAGCAGGATAAATAATATTATTTATTATATTTTCTGAATAATTATTAATATTAGTTAATTTTCTTTCTTTAATATATCTGTTTAATCTTAAAAATATTTACTAAATTGATTTTTCGCATTTATTTAATCATATTTATCATCTGAATCTGAATCAATTTCTATTAAACTTTCATTATTTTTTTATTGAATCAATATTAATATTAGTAATATTAATATTAATATCTGATATGATAAAATCAGATATAATATTATTAGAATTAAGATAATGAGAATATATAATATCAGCTTTTAATTTATTTATTATAAAAGCTTTAAATGATTATAATAAAAAAAATAATTTAATATTTATTAAATTGATTAATATATATAAATCAAAATTAATACATTTTAATTGATTATATCTATTTATTTATAAAAATTTCATATAACTCTAAAGTTTTTATACAAAAGCTGCATTACATATATACTAAAAATTCTACAAATAATAAAACTTAATTTATTTGTAGAAAATCCAATATAATACTAATAATTCCAAATATCATCATTAAATTGTTTATATGTTGTGATTGGTAAAATTTTAGATAGATTTAATTGATAGAATATGAAGTTAATTTTATTGTTATGTAGATCTTTTATAAAGAACATTTTGTCCATTTTATTGCTATTGATCAATTATGCAAATCTTTAGATGTTAATTTTATTACCTTTGATAATCACATACAGTAAATTATAGATGTCCATTTAGTTGCCTGCAGATCTGGTAATTTTATTGACACAGCAACTTTATTACCTAGCGAAATAGCAACTTTATTTCCTTTGATATATTTAGTTTAGTTTATTTTATTATTTATTCAATATGTATAAATATTTCTGTATTTTCTTTGAGTCTCAACACTGATGAGATACTAATCTTTTAAGTACCAAACTTATATTATATTAATAAAGGAGTATAATTAATCAAGTATAAAACTTATCCTTTATAAATCCTTAAAACTGTTATAATTATCTGTGACCTTTTGCATTTGTGCAATTCCTTTAATTATTATTAGTGAACTTATTATAAATATTGTATTAATTTGCTATATTGATTTGGAGTTTCTAAAGCGTAATCTCTGAAATATCTTTAAGTTATCTTTGTGTTTATTTTGTGTTTGTCTCATTTGTTTATATTGAGAATAATTTTTTAACGTTATTGTGAATCCTCACCAGTGATTTGTTGAGTAATTGTCTTAGTTTTATTTACCCTTTTGAGATTTTATTTGAAGTTATAAAACTAACATAACAATATATTAATATTAAATAGATATTTATTTAAATAAAAATTATCAAATTCTTGAATAATATATTTTGGTTTTTTTTTAATTATATATGATAATAATATGTAAATCACTTACTAAATTTTAAATAATTAAATTAGATATTATATTATTAAAACATTTTATTTTATATTTTAAATATAATAAATAAGATAATATAAGAAGTAGTTATTTCTATTCTTTTCAATATTATTTAATTCTATGTAATAAGTTTAGTATTAGAATAATTTAACTAAAATTGATATAAATATCTTAAACCATATATTACTTGAAATAAGTATATTTTATAAGATTATAAAACATTAAGTATTTTATAATAAGAATTAAAAATATTAATAAGTAATATAAGATTTTTTTAAAAGTTATTAAAATTAAATATTTCAAATATAATACATAAAATAATTAAAACTTTTCTTATTTATGATGAATTTCTATAATAGGTAGTTTATATTTAATAGCCAATATTTAAATAATAAATTTTTTTTTAAAAAATAAAAAATGCAATAATTATTATTTATTTGTAATATTTGTTAAGTTTTTAAAAGACTTAAATATATTTTATAAATACTATTCTATCTCATTTTATTTGAAACAATTGGGATCTTTGCAATAAAAAGGAAAGAAACTCTAAAAAAATTAAAATTTTAGTTTATAAGCCAAAAATGTTCTAAATACTATAATTTGTTCAGATTTATTATTAACTCATTTTTTATTTTTTTTTGAGTTTCCTCCCTTTCTATTGCAAAAGCCTCAATTGATGTTATATATTTTTTATAAATTTCATATTGTATTTTTTCTTAATTGTCTAATAAAAATTCATTGTTTGAATTTTGAAAGTATATTGTAAATTTATTAGCATGATCAACATTAACCTTAAATTCTATAAATTTTTGAAAATTTTACTTACACAGATTAATTTAATATGTAAAACATGATAAAAATACAACTAATCTTATTAAAATTCTTAATCTTCACTATATCAGGTAAAATTTTAGATAGATTTAATTGATAAATTAGAAAGTCAATTTTATTGTTATATATAAAAATAGTTTTCATTATTATTTTCAAATTTTAATTGAATTATAACTTAATTGTGTTATAAAAAAATTTAATTACGTCATAAATTATAAATTAATTGCATTATTTCTTTTAATTGCGGTAACCATTTTTATTTATATAGATCTTTAAAAAGATTATTTTGTTTATTTTATTGCCATCGATCATTATGTAAATTTTTAGATGTCAATTTAGTTACCTTTGATAATTATGTAGATTATAGATATCTATTTAGTTATTGCAGATCTGTTAATTTTATTGACATAGTAATTTTATTACCTAGTAAACTGGCAACTTTATTTCCTTTAATATATTTAGTTTGGTTTATTTTATTAATTATTCAATATGTATAAATATCTTTATATTTTCTTTGAGTTTTAGCACTAATGAGATGTTAATCTTTTAGATATTGAACTTATATATTATATTAATAAAAGAGTATAATTAATTAATTATAAAACTTATTCTTTGCAAATCCTTTGAAAATATTATAAATTATTTGTAACTTTTTATATTTATGTAATCCCTTTAATGATTATTAGTAAATTTATTATATGATATTATATTGATTTACTATATTGACAAAGTCTTTAAAGGACAATCTCTGAAATATCTTTGAGTTATTTTTGTATTTATCTTATGTCTTTTTATATTAAGAATAATCTTTAATATTATTATAATTTTTACTTGTAATTTCTCGAGTAATTGTCTTAGTTTTATTTATCCTTTTAAGATTTTAATTAAAGCTAAAAAACTATTGTAATATAAATTAGAATTTTAATATTTAAAATAAATTAAAAAAATAAATTAATAAATTAATAAACTTACCTAGTTGCTGTATATGCTATTGTATTATCAGTAATAATAGCATAAATAATAATTTTTTTTTTCTTTAATTTAGTAAGTATTGATTCAATTTTTTACATTACTTTAATATGATTTTTATATTTTACACTAATATTAATAGCTTTTCAAATATAAGGTTTGCTTTCTGAAGTTATTAAACTGCTTATAATAGTAGTTTATTTTTAACATTAGTTTATCTATCAAAAGTTATAATTACGTCTACTTGATCTTTTATAAGAGTAATATTTATAATATCATTAGCTTTTTTACAGTTTAAATTAAAATCTCTTTTCTAAATTCATAATGATTAGGTAATTTTATAAGAGAATTTAAAAAGTTAAATAACTCTTTAGCTTTAGATTTTTAACCCATAATAATGCCAATTAAGATGAAATAGTAAGTCTAAGTAATAATATATTAAACTTTCCTAAATCCTCTTTAAATAAAGGTTGAATAATGAAATTATCCATAGAATTATAAGATAATCAGACAATTACTTTGTAAGAAGATATTACAAAATTATTGTGAAATATTTATAATTAACAAAAAATTATTATCAATAAATATGATATAAAAATATAAATATAACTAATACTATATATCTAATCTTTTATTTAGAATTATTAAAGTTGATAAATTGTTATCTTCTAGCAATTTAATATTTCTTCTCATACTTTTGCAGTTATTTGGTAACAAAATGTAAATATTTCTTTAAATGAAGAATTATTCTATTTTTCTTATTTGAAAAACATTTCTTTTTTTCCTAATTCTTTAATATATAATTTACAATATGTCTTAAAATTAGTATTGTTAAGTTTAATTGCAGATCTAATAATCTGCTGAGTTAATATAAAAGAAAGTGACATTCTGAAATATTCCTAAAAACTTAAGACATTTAAAGATGCATTATTTTAAAAGAAATTAATGAATTTACTAGATTTCATGTAATTGTAAATTTGAAATCTCTTTTTTTATGTTCAGCATATAGATAAAAAATATTTCTTTTTTTAAAAAAAATTCAGAATTCAGTGTAGTGAATAAAAAATATTTCTTTTTTTAAAAAAAATTCAGAATTCTACATGATGGATGAAAAATTCTTTTTTTTTTTAAAAAAAAAATTCTTTAGGATTTGGCATAGTAAACAAAAATATTTTATTTTAAAATAAAAAATTCAAAATTTGGTACGTTAGATAAAAAATTCATTTTTTATTTTTTAGATTTTGGCGTGGTGGATAAAAAGTTTGTTTTTATTATGTATTTTTTAGATTTTAGCGTAACTGATAAGAATATTTATATATATTTTTATAATTCTTTAGTGGAACTTCAAGTAAGATTTTTTTTAATATATTTAGATTTCAGTATGGTAAAGATATGTATATTCTTTTTTATATGTTTCTTAAGTTTCAGCATGAAAAACTTTAGAAATTTAAAATAATAAATTTTTTTTTATTAATTATTAGAGGTGAAGATAAAAAACTTTAATATATGTATAAAATAATTTTATAAAAAATAAAAAAATGTCAGAGATACATAAAATATCTCAGATCATTTTTGAAATTAGGAGGATGTGTCTGCATGACAATTAACAATAATATATCAGATGCTAATAATGGATATAGGATGCAGATTACGTTCTATGCAAATTCACAGATATTGTTCGTATATAATATTGAATACTAGCTCATTGTACTTTTGTTCATACTTGTTTTGCTATTTTGAGCTTAAAAGCTGATGTCATGATTTTGATAAACAATAAGGTATAATTAAACTTGAATAGCACCAGTTTTGAGCTATGAAAAAATTCAAAAACAGATTTACTTGACATTGGATTACGAGCTTTTATAACTTTATTAAACGAGATTAATGTGAAATAATTCAAATATTTTTTAATGGGATTTATTAATTTACCCCACGCTATGATTGGCTGTTATAATTGAGATTAGTTAGGGTTGGGGTTAGGTGTTAGGTGTTAGGTGATTTGTCACCGACATGACACTGGTGATGTTACAATTTTTATTAGGACTTAGCATTTTTTCGGTGGGTGATGCTTATTTGTCACGTTATGGAATAAGCATAATCAATTATACCAGCCAATCATAGCGTGGGGGTAAATTAGTAGACCCGCAATTATGTTATTGATGATGATGCAAGACCGATGTTCCATAAATTTCTATGCAAGGATGAGAATTTTTCGTAGCCACTTTGCTCAATTATAAATATCGTATCAAAAATTTTTTCTATTTTCACAAAAATTTTCTACATAGCCAAAATTATTGCAAATTTTTAAAACTTCATTTTTTTTTTTTTAAAATGACTAGTAAACAAAAAAATCTCCTCCACCCGACGTCGTGCTTCTTCTCAAGGTAAGACAGGTAGATTTAAGAATGGTCCTAGACTGGGAGCTACGATTATATGGAATGTGTGCTATCTTGTCCTAAGCTTGGAATATACACAACCCATGCTGTTTCCTAGAAGGAGTGTGATTTATTTGACCTTATTTAATGACACTTATCGCCATTATTACGATTATTTTTCGGTGCTCGACAATCTTTAGAGAGATGTCCGGCCTTTCCGCAATTAAAACAGTTTCGTCCACCATTTCCAGATGAATTTGACTGCAGCATATTAACACTTTGCCCTTTCTCTACACGAAACTTTAGGTTCTCGTAATGTAAGTTCCTCTTGCTTAGAATTGATTATTATAGTTTCTATTATCCTGTATCAATATTTAGCCTTATGGAACATTGAATATTCAATACTTCCTTTTGTAATATTTGTTTTGTGTAAACTTGTTGTTTTAAATGTTGCTGTACACAAAATTGTCAATTCAGTTTTGATACGCCAACAAAATAATTTATAATAAAGCGTTTAAATCAATTTCGCTTTTCAATACTTCAATAAAAGCAATAATATAGGAACTTAATCTTTGAATAAAGTTTCTATCTTAGCAAACTTCCCATTTCATCAATTTTAATTTCATGATGTTGGATCAAAAATTTAGCCATTTACTTTTTTTTTTCATCACGATTATCAATTTCCTGTCCTGTTACAAAGAGTAGGTATGCCATTGCTAATGTTACATGTGCCGAAATGTAATTAATCATCTAAACGGACGTCTGTGAAAATGTATACAGAATTTAACATAAAGTTTTCCGTGAGGATATAAATATGTCATTTAGTCGTATTATTTTGCAAGAACTGATATATTAATTCCAGCCACTATTACAAATGTGGGAGCGGTTTTATATTAAGAAAAAAAAAGAATTATTTAAATAATCACAATAGTAACTGAAAAAAAATATGTTCTGGATTTTTCGACATTTATATCGTAAATTTAAAATAAATTTAAGGTCTATATTATATAAATTAAGATTTATTCAACTAAAAAGTAAATAAATTAAGCTCATTATTGTGCAATAATCACATGCTTATAACTACAATCTTTACAATTAATTTTTTATAAAAATGTTGTTTGCCTAATTAATTGAGAAATTTTTTTTTTAATTATATCGATATATCGATAAAATATAGGTAAGCCTTTTTTTCATTTTGTTATTTTCAAGCTTTTCGATTGTATCGTTCTGTGTCGATTAAATATTAGGTAACCTTTTATATTTTTGATTTTAATTTTTTTTTGATGATATTGGTTTGTTGCGTCAGTTAATGATAGGTAAATTCTTTTACTTTTTCTGAAGTTATTTTCAATTTTATTAGTCCAACCCTGCTAATACCATTAAATTAGTTCAAATCGTCAAAATTGTCGAAACTATCGAAATATGACAAAACATTTCGTAATACGTTGAAATCCGTTGAAATTGTAGAAACAGTCAAAATTATTTTCAACATTTGCCAACCAAAGATTTACCTGCAAGATTACGACCATATGTCCATATGTCCCACATTGATGCTCTTAGACATACGTTGCATATTTTGAGATTTCTTTTATAATACACTGAATCAGTTTCTTTTCTTAAGCGACTAAAAAAAAAGAAGGAATAATTTTATAAATAGGTATATTTCCTTCTTATGTTATGGATTAAAAGCATTACCTCTTATTTATTACCCAATGAAAGATAAAGTTTGTTTCCTTTTAAGTAGTATTATTGATCTGATGGTCGAATAATATCGCGTTAAGCATAATCATTTAATTTTGAATTAAATTTATCTCTAAAAAGAACCGCTGCCGTAGCCTTAAAATAATGTCAGGATTTGAATAGACTCGTTGCGATAAGAACAAAACATAGAAATCGATTCGTTTTCCAAAAGTTTACTCCCGAAATGGATAAACTTTAACAAAACAAACTGATATTTGAGGTGGATTACAATTAATGTATTCATGAAACAATTCACATTACGTCCATGTAAAACCTGCTTTTCAACTTCCATGATGCCGTGTGTAGGTTTTTTACCTCGCATTCGTTTCTGTCGTTACTAAACGAGAAATTAAAGGTTGAAATCGACTATCTAGTTTATGTGTAGTCGGCCTAGTTGTCCGACTATAGAGTTTTGAACCCATGTGCTTCCAGCCTTTTCTCTTCGTTTAAACAAGGATTGATAAAACAAGTTTACTGAAACTTTTAAATAAAAACCCTGTTTTTACAAAATAAAATAAAATTAAAATATTGAATGTTTCTCAAAAGTAATGAAATAATAGAGTATAAGAACATACCACAATAGTTTCTCATTGATCGAAAAAGTCACCATTTCTATCATCTTGATTTTTCACTAGATACTACTATATAACATAATCAAATACATATTTTTAACTTTTAACCAAAAGATAACCTCAATATGACCTTTCTTTTTGATTAGGCTGTTAAAATACTTTATTTAGACGACTGTCCACGTAACACAAATATTCTATTAATATTTGTGTGACCAAAGGTATTACAGTACTTTTTACTTCAAAATAAAACACATTTAAATTATTTCTTCTTTCCATTTTAATTTATTGACAACAATACCGTGAATCAAAAAATTACTCGAAATGTTCAGTTCATCTATCAGAAATATTTATTTTTAGAATAAAAGAGAGAACGGGAGACAAACATCTATAGAAATAAAATAAATGACTTAAATAACTACCTCAAGAATTCTTTTAAAGTTAATACAAAAAGGCAATGCAGAGGCCACTACAAGATTCAATAAAGTTTTTTGTAGATCTATTACATCTTAAAAAATAAAAAAATTTTTTAGATTAGTCTATGACACAGAACTTATGATTCGAATTATTGATGGTGATCGTCCTCCGATCGTTATATTGAATTAATGAAATTATGTTGGGAACTTCTATTATATATGATCTTATAGATGAAATCATTTTGAATGAAGTAAAAGCGCCGACAAAAAAATATCCTCGGATCTTGGACCTATCGTAAAAAAATGATTTATACAATGTTATGCACACGAAGGTATAATAATATAATTAAAACTACAACTTTTAAACTACCGAATGATGACAAACAATTTTTTTTTTTTATTAAAAGTAGTGAATCTATTAATATTGGTAAGTAAAAAAGAAATATAATAAACAATAATTTCCAAATCAATAAATTTTGATATTTAATAACGAGAATCAAATGATTATAAAAAAAAGAAACATTTATATTTAAAGGTTAGATTATTATTTATTTTTAAGTCATTATCATTTAAATAAATGACATTGATTTTGTAACTTGTTCATATGTCAGTCATCAAAATTATTACAAGGATATACTGTAATTTCAGATTTCAAGTAATCCAAAAAAAGGTGCTAACTGGAAATAAATTTCTTTTTATTATATTTTATTGATTGTCATAAACTTTGTAAATATTAAGCCTACTCACAAATCAACGATTCTATTGATCGTTATGCTTCAATTTTATGAACACAGGTCGTTCGTTATTAAAATTGTTACGAGACATAGTAAATGGTATGATCTTTACCGTGATTTTAATAATAAACCCACTTAATCGGACAATTTTATTAAATTAGCTAAGTTTACTCTTTTTTTATTTAGTTATTCTATTGACTATAGAAGACAAATTATCAAATATGTATAAATCTTCTCGACAGTCGCCATATTTATCAAATTTATTCATTCATATTTGATTGCTTAAAAGTGGATGAAAGTGTTAGCATTGCTTAAAATTATAATAACTAATTCATCAAACACAAGTTCTTCTGTATTATATTTTTTTAATTTGGTTCACTAAATGTAGGCGTGTCATTTTCAGTTGCAATAATAGAGATGAAAATGGAAGCAGGTAGTCATTTCTGACTTTGCATAAAGTCAAGGTAATCTAATTAAACAGATAAATTAATTCAACAATGATAAAGTACTTTTAAAAAATTTATTTAATATTATCTGAAATATCTTCAATTACCCGTAAAAAATAGTAGAGCCTATATTAATTATTCTGATGTAATACTTACTATTTTATACGTCTAAAGTTAAGATAATTCTAACACGATAATTTCTGTGTTTTTGTAATTAGCATTATGAATGCTACAAAGAATTTTGAATTTGTAAGCAATTTTTTTTATGGACGGAAACTAATTACTTCCTATCTAAATACAAAATCGAAAACGTAGTCTTTTTTTATTAAAGCTTCAATCGAGAAGTGATACCGCGTTATTCCTTAAATTATCATTAACCAAGGCTGGTCATAATTTTTATTAATATACATATACAGTGGTGTGCAAAAAAAATGACAATTTTTAAAATTACGATCTTTACACAACCACTTTATCAATCGAAACGTACAATATGTCATTTTAAAGCTAAGAAGCAATAGATTTTATTAAAAAAA
>CAJVPP010003959.1:0-10387 GCA_910592005.1 Funneliformis mosseae
ACTTATAGAGTCAGATAGTGACTACACAATGTATTAATTTTAGTTAGTTGGTTATGTATTTTTTAAATAAAAAAAAATTTTTTGAATTTACTTATTTGTAGCTGGAGTTAGAGGTGGTCAGATACTTATGACCGCTACTGTATTTCTATAGGAGCAGAAATCTTAAGCGAGGAGTAATGTGAACGGATAAATATGACACAACTTATGTAACGCAGAAGATTGACTAATTTGATATAAATGATATATATGATATGTCAGACATATATAACATAACTAACATATTAAACATAGTTGATATATTAGATATAATTGACATATTAGATATAGTTGATATAGTAGATATGTTAGTTATATTTTTTTATGTAATTTATTTTATATAAATAGATAGCTTTTTAGTTCATGTAAAAAAGACAGACAAGATAAGAATTTAATAAGTTAGTTTTCAGTAGTTTTAGAGGTAATTGGCCTATCGCGTTATATTTTAGTTTTAGTATTTCATCTCTCTTCTTTTTTTATTTTATTTTTTATTTTCTTTTATTTCTCTTATTCTCTCTTATTTTTATTATTTTACTCATAAATAAATATCTTATTTTACAAATATAAATTACTGACAATCTGTTGAATTATTGCTTATCATAATAGTATAAACACTTTTAATAATCTGTCTGGAATAAAATTTGTAAACTGTTGAAAAATTACTACTTAATTAAAAAGAATAAACTGCTTAAACACCCTGTTTAATAGTCATAGTTCATAAGAATTACATGTTAATATTACATAATCTTATATAATAAAAAAATATATATAATAGTAATGCTTAAATTACTTGTATAAATAAATTGATTAAATTATGTAACATTATATAAATTTTCAAAAAGAAAATTTTGTCTTCAAGTAAAATTTAAGTTTAAGTTTTAAAATTAGTTACATAAGTTTTTTTTAAATAATTATGTAATATTACGTGATCTACTCTATTGCAAAGTAATAGGTTAGTAATTAATTTATTAATAATAATTTATTTATTAAAGAAATAAAATAAAAAAAGAAAATAAATAAAATACAGAATAAAGAATATTATTATAACTTAATTATTAATATGATGAAAATTATTTCTAGATTAAATTAAAACTATGACTACTTAATTTACTGATATAATTTTCTTATTCTATTTATATAAAACTTATTAAAAATATATTATACTTATCTGATAAATCTATTAATAGAGTTCTAGACGAGTCGAGTTAACTCATGAGTCAGATAAGTCAAGTTGAGTTTAAATTGAATCAAGTTTATGTTTTTTTGACTTGATGATTTACGAGTCAAGCCAAATTCAAGTCGAATTGAATATTTGACTTGACTTGATTTAAACTCAATTTGATTCAAGTTGACTCGAGTTGACTTGAATGATTTCTTTTATTGTTTAAGAAGAACGATGATGAATTGTTCGATTTGAACGATTTCTTTTATCATTCAAGAAAAATGATGATGAATCATTTGACTTGAATGATTTCTTTTATTGTTTAAGAAGAACGATGACGAATTGTTTGACTTGAACAATTTCTTTTATCATTCAAGAAGAATGATGACTGAATCGTTCGACTTGAATGATTTCTTTTATCATTCAAGAAGAACGATAATGAATCGTTTGACTTGAATAATTTCTTTTATCGTTCAAGAAGAACGATGACCAAATCGTTCGACTTAAATGATTTCTTTTATCGTTTAAGAAGAATAATGACTGAATCGTTCAACTTGAACAATTTCTTTTATTATTCAAGAAAAATGATGATGAATCGTTCGACTTGAACAATTTCTTTTATCATTCAAGAAGAATGATGACAAATCATTTGACTTGAACAATGACTCGAATCATTCGACTTGAATAATAAAAAAATTGTTCAAGAAGAACGATAACGAATCGTTTGCTCTTTCTCCCCATCTTTTTGTTTTTTTTATTGTTTTTTTTCAAAATCGAATTGAGTTAAAATCGAGTCGAGTCAAATTGAATCAAGTTTAAAATTTATATAACTTGAATTAAATCAAATTGAAAGATTTTATAAAATAAGTTTGACTCGACTCGACTCGAAAAAAGAGAGTCGAATAGAGTTGATCTTTAAACTCAACTTGACTTGACTCATTCAGAACTCTATCTATTAAATCAAATATATTAAATATATTATTTATATTAAAAATGTCAAATATATCAAATATATTGATTATATCAAATAAGTTTAATAAATTAATATGTTAAATAATTTTATACTGTGTTTTATAAATCAATTACATTATTATAATTTGATAATAATATAATAAATTATATATAAATTTTATATTAAAATTACTTATTCATTGTTAACGGAATAATTGACCAATTATAATGAAGTCACGTAGATGACACAGGTATAACGATCTTTTAATTTAGAATTCTAAAAATACTGAGAATTCTGCAAATTCTGAAAATATGGAGGATCTACATAATTCTGAAGATCTTCCAAATACTTATGATAATCATAATTTTACGAATTAAATGAAGTTCAAGAATATTTAGTGTTATACTTATTTTTAATATTCTAAATTTTATTGTTATTTTTATTATATTTTATATTTTTATTATTTTATGTATTTTTAATATATTTATTTTACTTATATTTTATTTTGCTAAATTACTTAGTTTATAGCATAGTAATTAGTTAGTCATGACAAAAGAAATTTTGTATAAATAGATAGACTTTTTGTTTATATTGTAAATTAACTCTTTTGCAGATTCATAAACTCTTTACAAATACGAGTTTCAATATTAATAAAGAAATCATTCAAAACTTATATCTTTCTGCCTTTTTGTATTTTCATATAGTCTGACATGATCCCTACACATTATTTGTAATTGAGTTCATCATTGGAATTCTTTAATTAAATTATTCATAATCTCATCTTTTAAGTCTTCATATTTGATAGATTTGTTTAAGTTTAACACGTGAATTTGGTAAAGTTAAGAGTTAGGCAGATCCTAACATTTTGACCACAGTAGATCGCAGTTAGAAATTTTGAGTAGAGACTTGATAACATGATCACCTCAAGTTGAAGAATTCTACAGTGACAAAAGTAATGATTTCTATCAGGATTCAAATATAAGAAAGTATATGAGTTTTGCAGATATAATTTTATATTGAGAGCAATTGAGAAGAATATCAAAGAAGCTTAAGAGAGAAGGTAGAGAAAATGAAGTGTTGAATTGAGATTACATAAAAGTTATACAAAGGCTTAACGAATAGTATCTATCATTTCTGATCTCATGAAAGCTTATGTAACATTTTAGTCACATAAAATTTACTGAAGATTACCTGACTAAATGCTAAATCTCAATTGGATAAAAGAAATAATGGATACAAATTTAGAATCAAAGTTACAGATGTTATTATTTCAACTTTAACAGATTAAAATTTTATGATTTTTAGAATATCAGAACCGTCAAATCTTAAGGATCATAACAACATATGTTTTATTTAAATCAAGACCAATGGATGACGAAATAATTGAAGAAATGTTATTTTTATTTTCTTTATTTTATTATATATAATTATTGGACTTATAAATTAATGGACATGCCAAAGGATCAGAGTGCAAATTGTATAATATAATATTAACTTCATTAATTTTTATAACTTTCAAAGGTCATTGGGATTCCTGTTTATTCTTTTTGTAAAGTTGTCCTTCTATTACAATAAAATATCTGGAAAGTTTTTTTTTTAGTTTAGCTTTAATAATTATAGATAAGGTTTCCACTAAGCTTAAGTAAAAAAGTAAGAGTTTTAAGTTACCACTGATCCTAATGAAAGTGAGGATTATTGCTAAACCTATGGATAAAAACATACAAGATATTAGAATTTTGAAAAAGGTTTATTACTTAGCCTATAAATAAAGTGAAAGGTTATATTTAGGATGCCTCAGATGGTAAGATAGTCTATCAAAGGATCTATATAAATAGATTTGTAAATAGATTTAATTAATTAACTAAAAGTTAGCTATTAGACTAATTGAGTATCTATAGTTAACTACCGTATTCTTTCGAAAATAAGCAATATAATTTTATTATAAAATTGCTTATTTTTGGATAGTTAAATTTTTTTTAATATACTGTATAGTTAAAAGTTTGATTTTCATGTTATAAAATTAACATGACTCCAACGTGATTACTGATCACTGATCATTTAATATACGTTACATGCATCACGAACTGGTTTATAAAGTTGTTAGTGGTAGAAATGATTAATATATTTAATTGTGTTAAAATTTTACAATTAATATATGTATTTTACGATAGTGATGCAAGCAATTATTTTATAAAAATTCATTAATAAAATACTTTTTTTGGTTTATTTGAGCTTTATTTTATTATTTAAAATGTTCTTATTACATTACTTATAGTTTTAATGCGAAACCAATTAAATATTCAATATGTTGCTTATTTTCAGGTATTATTTATTTTAAGAGTTGCTTATTTTTGGGGGTTGCTTATTTTCAGAGAATATAGTATATCAATATTTTGGACTTTTAAAAATTTTAAGAAGATCTTTGATCACATGATATCAAAAAAAGATTACAAGAGTGAAAGCGAAAGTGTCAACAGTATAATTGACAACTCTTGAAATAATATTAAATGATTTAAAAGGCAAAACACAACAATGTGTAAAAATTTTATTAAATAATCTAAGAAATACAAATTTGAGATACATAAAAATCAGAAATATAGAAAAGATATAATGAGAGAAGACTATTTTAAAAATAAATAATAATAAAAACTCGAAGAAAACTATAGGATAGAAAAGAGGAAAGAGAGCGTAAATCACATATTAATAAAAACGTACGATAAGCGTAAATATAGATTAGGCGAAGTGTATGATATCCCTTTTCATTAATGTTAGTAATCATTAATTGTTACGAACATGATAAGAAAAATTAAATTCACAACTTCTCTAGTGTAGTTGTATAATTACTTCTTGAAATAATTGCTGAATATGAACTATTTCCTCTAGAAGTCGTTCTTCTCTTTCTGAAGGTGCAGCTATCTATTGTTAAAGATCGTTAAAATGTTATCGAAGACCATTATAAAGGAATTTTAAATTCATAAACTCTTAGTCTCTATTATCTAAACAAGAAGAAAGAGTCATCAGTTTATTAATTAGTCTAGTAATTTCTTATTGTTGTTGATGAGTTTCTATTTCTAAATTGTTGATATATTCTTAGTGTTCCCTAGAAAGAGCAGACTGACAAGTAATGAAAAAGCGTTTTCTCTATTGTTTGCCTATATTAAAAATAAATGTAGAAAATATAAAAGTCAAAAATGAAAAGAAGAAATTTAAAATTTTGCAATAATTTTAAGAAGAAAGTGAAAAATTTGTGGAAAATAGAAGGAATTCTGGACAAATATTTATAATCAAAAGAAGTGACTATGAAAAATTCTAAAATTCTCAAGATCGTGAGAATTATTTTCTTGCAGAAAAATAAATAAAAATCCATTAAATCATATTGGATGATGATCATTGCATAGAAATCTATGAAACAAAAACCTGTTTAAAATTAGCGTAATTAATTAATATTACTAAATTAAATGATTACACAATGTTTGCATAATACATTTTTGATTGATATTTCTTTATTTAGTATAAAATTCAGGAAATTTTCGTAAGCTACATAATTTTAAGAGTTTGATAAAATGCATGTAAAAGAATTAAGAAATATGAAAATGTTAGTTTTCCTAAAAAAGAAACTATTTACAATATTTATACTATCACCGTGGAATTCTTCAACTCAAGGTGATCATATTATCAAGTCTCTACTCAAAATTACTAACTGCAGTTTACTATGGTTAAGACGTTAGGATCCGCCTAACTCTTAATTTTATCAGATTTACGTGTTGAGCTTAAACAAATCTATCAAGTATGAAGACTTGAAAGACGAAATTAGAGACAATTTTAATTAAAGAATTCAGATGACGAACTCAATTACAAATAATGTATAGGGATCACATCAGACTATATAAAGACACAAAGAGGCAGAAAGATATAAGTTTTAATTGATTCCTTTATTAATAATGAAACTCGTATTCATAAAAGAGTTTACAAATCTGCAAAAGAGTTAATTTACAACATAAGCAAAAAGTTTATCTATTTATATAAAATTTCTTTCATCACGGCTAACTAATTACTATGCTATAAACTAACTAATTTAGCAAAATAAAATATAAGTAAAGTAAATACATTGAGAATAATAAAGATACGTAAAATAATAAAATATAAAATAAAATAAAAATAATAATAAAATTTAGAATATTTAATATATATAATATTAAATATTTTTAGACTTCATTTAATTCGTAAAATTATGATTATTATCAGTATTTAAAAGATCTTCAGAATTACATAGATCCTCTGTATTTTCAGAATTCGCAGAATTCCCAGTATTTTCAGAATTCTGGATTAAGAGATCATCATATTGCATCATCCACGTGACTTCATTATGACTGGTTAATTGCTCTGTTGACAATATATATCTTACATTTCTTCAGGTAAGGATAGATATCTTACAGTGATAATTATTAGCTTAAACTAATCATCAAAAAGTTTACTTTCTAGTATCTGATCCTGACTATATGAGGGATTTGGAATGAACCATTCAGTTCATATTTATTATTTTTCTCAGAATGAGATGTATTATCTGTGATATAGTTATTTTCAATAGAAGAAACATAGCTAGTTTTTATATCTGATTCAAAGTTCAAGAAAAATACTTCTAATTTTTCTGGTATTTGTAATAGAGCATCAGCATTTGCATTAGCTTTTTCAAGTCTATGTTTAATAATGAACTCATATTGTTGAAGTTCTATTACCCATCTCACTCTTCGACTTTTAGGTAATTTGAAGATTTGTAGCCATTTCAAAGCTGAATGATCGATTACAAGTACAAAAGGTTTCATTCCCAAATAATGTTAGAAATGTCTTATAGCCTATATAACTGCTAAACATTCTTAATCAATAATAGCATAATTCTTTTCAGCTGAATTTAGACTTTGACTTGCATAGGCAATAATGTGTTTCTTTTCATCTAATTGTTCTTGTAAAAAAACAGCTTCTAGACCTATTTTAGATACATCTGTATAGATGATAAAAGGTCTATTAAAATCAGGGTAACTTAAGATTAGAACTTTAATTAACATTTTTTTTAATCTATCGAATGTTATTTATTGTTTATCTTTTCAAAGAAAGGGTTCATCTTTCTTTAATAAAATGAGCATAAGTTAAGCAATTTTTAAAAATCTTTGATAAACTTCTATAGTATAAAAATAATCTGAGAGCAGCACTGAGTTATGTAAGATTTATTAGTTTTAAAAAATTTTTGACTTTAATTATCTTTTCAAAGTCTGGATGAATTCCATTTTATTCTACTACATGTTCTAAGAAATGGATATTTAGTAGGCAAAAATAACATTCTTTAACTTTATTTTTAAGTTTGCATTCTAAATAACTTCAAATACTTGGCTTATATGGTCTATATGCATTTCAAAACTTTCTTTTGAATAAGTTATTAAATATTAATCTTCTTTTAACATTCTTAAGATTACTTAAAACTTTAGTTTGCATTAGAATGGGATTATTCATTTGCATAAATTCTTTTGCGAGATTTAGCATAATGATTAATTTGAAAAACCTTCTAAAGTTTTCTTTCCTTTAAGATTCTACACGTTTGATCCTTCAGTTTTTTGACAGATTATCAGAATATGGTCTCAATCAGATATTTAGGTAAACTTTGTATTCATCATTTTTGTCTGTTTTATAATCATAATTATTATATTATTCGTCAGTATATTGATCTGCCAGATGCATTTCTCTAGCTTCACTAAAATATGTCTACAATTATCTTGACAATATTGTTGCAAATAGATGCAATTTTTCACAATATATCCTAAAGCATTGCAATTATAATAGGGAAAATTATTGGATCTTGTATTTAAAGGCCAATAAGTGTTCATCTTAGGTCTGTTTCTTCTTCTCAGAGTCTGTGGTTGGGCTAGTATTGTAAAAGACAAATTAGCATAATTTATGGTAAATTGTTTCAGTTTCTTTTTAAGTTTGTCTTTTCTATATTAATAACTGGAGTGGATTTTAGTGACGCAATAGCAGAAGTAGAAGGAGTTACACTGTTATTCTTTAGAATTTTTCCAGTAGCAAAATTATAACCAATTTTTTTATTTCTAGTAACATTTACTGTAGCGGCTAAATCGTTAAGGGTTTATGCATATACCATCAGAGTATATACAGGTTTAATCCCATAAGAAACATTTATTTTTGCTAAGTATTGTTAGTTAATCCTACCCTTTTAACTAACTTTTATAACTTATTGGCATATAAATCTACTGATTCATCTGAAAGTTATTATAAAGAAGATAACTCCTAATACCACTAATTTTTCCTAGTCTTATTAATAAATTAGATATTAAATATGTTCACGAAATTGTTTTTACTATTTGTAGTTCTAGTCTAATTATCTGCTATAGTTCCTATATTTTCTTCAAACCAATCAGCTATGGCACTTTTTAAGTATTCTCTAGCTATAGCTTTCTTCTTTACAGCATCAATCTATCGATTGATAATGGCTGCTTTTTTAAAAGCAGCAAGCTATTTCACAAGATCTTCTGTTTCAATACTATAAAAATAATCAACCTTTACTGTAATCTATTCTGTTTGTTCTAATGCATTTAATCAAGCTTAATTTATTTCAAAAATTCCTTTAAAACCTGTCTTATTTGTTCACCTATAACTGCTATTATTATTTCTGGTAGTGGAGTAGTAATTGGAGTTGTTGATAGACTAGTTGCAGAGGATATTGAAAAGGTAATTAATTGTTGAAATAAATTGTTAGTATTTCTGAATCTATATTAGATTCTGGTTAAAGATTTCTATGTATACTTTTAATGAAATAGATTGATCAAAAGATACACTTTGAACATACAAATATAGCGTCTGATGAGAATACTGATCAAAATCAAAAAAATCAGACATGCAAAAATTAGCCTAAAATCAGCCTAAAGTTAGCTTAAATTCAGCCTAAATTCAGCAAATTATCAAAAATCAGCCTAGCTAATTGGCATACATACGAAATCGGCCAAAAATCAGCCAAAATTTGACTTATCTTATTTATAGCTGATTGACATACTTATAACCGATTGGTATATATCAAAATTTGACCTATCTTATTTATAACCAATTGACATCCAATTGGAATGATAGGGTATTATCATTCTTTAGAAATGATGATATTATTATACCTAAGGTACGATAGTTTTATTATTTCTAAGATACAATGGTTTTATCATTTCTAAGGAATAATGCATTTATTATACCTTAAGTATGATAATTTATTATTCCTAAGATATGATGGTATTATCATTCCTTAAGGACAATAGTTTATCGTTCTTTAGAGACAACAGTTTAATTATTCTTTAGGGATGACAGTTTTATTGTTCTTTAGGAACAATCATTTTATCGTTCTTTAGGACAATGGTATTATTATACTAAAGAATAATAAATTTATCATTTCTTAGAGACGATGGTATTATCGTATCTAAAAAATAATAGTTTTATCATATCTAAAGAATGATGATTTATTATTTCTTAGAGATGATTGTTTTATCGACGATGGTATTATTATACCTAAGAAATGATAGTTTTACCATTTTTTAGGTATGATGATTTTATCATTCCTTAGAGATGATTATTTTATTGTTCTTAAGATACAATAGTATTATCATTCTTTAGGAATGATGGTATTATCATATATAAAAAATGATGGTTTTATTGTATTTAAAAACTGATGGTATTATTGTTCTTTAGATACAATGATTTTATCATTCCTTAAAGATGATGGTATTATCATACCTAAGAAATGATACATTTATCATTCCTTAGGAATGATGGTATTATCGTATCTAAGAAATGATGATTTTATTATTCTTTAGGTAAGATGCATTTATCGTTCCTAAGGAATAATGGTATTATCATTCTTTAGGGATAATGGTATTATCATACTTAAAAAACAATGCATTTATTATTTTTTAGGGATGATTGTTTTATCATTTCTTAGGAATGATGGTTTTATCATTCCTTAAAGACGATAGTATTATCATATCTAAGAAATGATAGTTTTATTATTCCTAAGGAATGATGGTATTATCGTTCTTTAGAGATAATGATTTTATCATTCCTAAGGTATGATAGTATTATCGTTCCAATAAACTGAACTTTTGAATTAAACTGATTTGCTAAAATAATATTGATTTAATGTACTATTTGAGTTTTTTTCTGGTATATAGGAATATTTATATAAATAAGCT
>CAJVPP010003960.1:0-10386 GCA_910592005.1 Funneliformis mosseae
TTTATATAATTATTATATTACTAAAATTAATATTAATATTTTATTAAAAAATTAATACTTATTTTTAAGTTTACAGGCAAATTTATTTGCTAGTTAGTTTAAAAGATAATTATTAATAATAAATTTATCATTTTTAAACTATTTTAAAAAATATATTTGATAAAAAGAAAAATTATTTTTTTATTATTACTTTTAATAAAATAATATAAAAATTTATTATGTATAATAAAATATACAAAAAATTAATTGATAAAATAAATATATTATATAAAAATAAATTTAAATTTAAGAATAATACAGACTTCAGCGAAAGTAATAGCACTCAGTTTTTTAATAATTTGTGTGTAATTTTATAATAAAAAATCAAAAAAAAATCTTATTTTCTGAAAGACCAACCAAAATTACATATATTTTATTAATTAATTAATATTTGGTATGACCTCCTTCTGTGTCAATACATGCTTTAATGCGACTTGACATACTATTAATGCAGTTAACTATTACGATATTTTCAATATCATCCTATTCCTTTCTAATTAAATTTAAAAAAATTTCTTTTGAGATTTTTTTCTTTTGTGCCACTATTCTCTTAACCTCTTTCTCAACATTTTTCTTTAAAATAGCCCAAACATTCTCAATCGAATTAAGGTTAGGGCTATAGGAAGGCTAAGAAAAAATCCGATCTGAAAGGTAAGTTTTGAAATCACCTTAAGCATCACGGAAAGTATGTTTTAGATCATTATCTTGCTGAAAGACCTATCAGTTACCATATATTGCACTTGCATTATCATATAAATGTTCATTCAAAATTTGACGATATAAATGACGATCCAAATTTTCAGTGAACATGTGTATGCCAATTTTTTCCTTAACACTGATTGCACCCTAAATATGAACTTTAAATAGGTGTTTTACCATTGGAGTAATAGGATTTTTGTCATGTGACCATACTAGAAGGGTATTACAGAACATTTGAAGTATAGTTTCATCAGAAAATACCACCTTTTTCTAATTATAATTTACGTGATCACAGGCCTAAGACAACTGATTCTCTTTTACTTTCTGTGTCAAAAGAGGAACTTTTCTAGGACGAACAAATACAAATCCAAGATTTTTTAGCTCACAACGAATGGTCCGTTTACTAACTTTAAGCTCTGGATTTTTTTCTTTAAGTTGGGCCTTTATTTCATTTGCTGTAGTGAAATGATTATGCTTGACGATCATTCCAATTTAGCGTTATTTTTTAGGAGTCAATTTTCGTGGTCGACCAGACTGATAACTTATAGTAATCTTACTAATTTTCTTTAATGAACTAACATAATGATAACAGGAGCATAAGGGAACACCTGTTCTTTGTGAAATTTCTCTTGCATTTCAGATTTTTCACTGCCAAAGAAGATTAACAGCATTTCAATTTCTTTCAAAGGTGGTTAATACCATTTTAAATGAAAAATATGAAGAAATTCATCTTTTTCTACAACTTTTTTTTGTTTGTTTATTAAATATTATTTATAAAGAATATTCTAGAAATACTGGAAAATTCTAGAGTGAAAAATGAACATGCTACGACTCAAAAAATAAGCAGCACTTATAGTGCTATTACTTTGGCCAGTGACTGTAAATAAATAATTTATATTAATTAGCAAATTTCTTAAAAAATAAAATATTTCTTAAAGGTATATTTTGTTAGTTTATAAATTATATATTAATATAGAAATTTTAAATTAAATTACAGTTTATTATAAATAATAAAATAAAATATCTAAGTATCTATAAATTCAAAATTTAAAAAGGTATTATACTATAGTAAATACTTTATAAAAGATATAAGGTTAAATATTATATGTATTTTGACTTATAATAAAATTTAATATATTAGTTTATTATAGTTTAATATTTAATTAATCATTTTTTTATATATATTTAATTAAATAAAGATAATAGATTATTATTTTAAGATTTAATATAACAATATTATTATTTGTATAAATCTTAATATGTAAAATCTTTGTTTTATTTTACTTATTTAGTTTTTAAGTATAATATATAATTGTTTATTAAAATAAAAACAAAAATATATAAGTAATAACAAATAAAAAAAGTAATAATATATTCATAAAAAGCTGTTAATAATAAATTATACTGAATGATGTAAATTAAATATTAATAATAAAAAGATTTAAAGTAAACATAAATAAATTTATTATTAGATATATAATTTGAAAATATAATATTACATATAGGCATTTTACGATAGAAAAGGAGGAAACTACCAAAAAAATTTTTTTTTACTTTCTAAGCTAAATATTATTGTTTTAGTAAAATAAATCCAGATTTAACATTAACTCAAAATAATTTTGATTGTAGTTTCCTTCCTTTCTATTGCAAAATGCCTATACAGTCAACCCTTTCTAAATGCATATACTATATATTTTCTCTCTAAATGCACGCTCTTGTTCAGTCCCAAGTATATAGAATTCATATAAAATTTTTTTCTTTAAATACACACCCTCTTTAAATGCACATTTTTTAAAATTTTCACTATAGTCCTGAGGGGGTACATTTAGAGAGGGTTGACTGTATATATATATTACATAAAATAGAAATATAGTATTTTTAGAGTTTGAAAAATTTCTTTTTATATAGATATCTGATATATATAAAGTTGTAGAAACTATAATATAAAATATGATAATTAAAAGTCAAATTAATTCTTAGGAAAAAATGATAATCTATATTTAATTATCCAATTAAATTTTCTGAAGTATAATTTTAAGGGTTTTTAAAAAGTTATAATCTTATTATAAGAAGATCAACATATGTTACATAATATCTTTCTTTAATAAAACAACTAATATTTTAAGTTTTATTTTGTATATACAAATCTATTTATTAAAATATATCAGAAATAATAGATGAGACTTTGATTACATTTGATCTACTATTTTGAATAACTGTAGATCATAAAAGAACAAATTTCACTGTAATATTAGCCTATAAGGCTAATTAAAGCAGTTTGTATTTTAAACTTAAAAATATACCAAGAAAAGTATTTCCTCAAGGAATTCATATACGCGTTAATAAAAGGATGGTGTAATGAATGAGAAATTCTCTTGTGAATTGATATGTATGAACTCAAAAAATGCATTAAGCCATCCAAGATCTTTATTGGTTTTAAATTCTTTTTGTGAATATATTGTTAAATCAAAAATAGATTTGATGAAAAACAAACAATATTGCAGTTATTCCTGATACTTTACAAGTAAGCTACAACCATTAAATGTAGCCATCAATAAATGTTAAAGCAAAGTTTCGTCATTACTATAATGAATGGATGAATAGTGAAATTTGTGAATTAATACCTGCTGAAAGAATTAAAAGTTCTCTTTATGTTACTGTTGAATGTAAAAAAAATCATGGGCTGATGTGAATGTTTTTTTCTAATTCAAAGTTCATTTAAATGTTGCGGATTATGATAGTTTACTTCAGGGACGTTTTCACGTGGTTAACATATCACGTGATTTGTAAAATTAATAAATTATCTCGATTTTTCTAACCCTCCACTTGAACGTGAAATGAATTCCCGACCATTGCCACCGCCCGCACTTTCAATTAATAATAAGGACATTCAGTTTCTTGAACAGGTATTGTTAAACAAAAACACATACTTCCTGTTATTAATGATTTACTTAAACACGAACCTTACAGGAAACGACTACACTTCTTGTAAAAAACTTACCCAATTTATGCGAATCAGACCTACTTGATTTTCTAAAGCATTTTGGTCCACAGGAAATTCGTCTTGGAACTTCAAATCCGTTGGTATGATTATGGATTGATTCTGTAAAATAAAATTAAATATGAATTAAATATTGCGCATTCATTGACAACAGCTCTAATTTAATGATAGAAAAATTCGGCATTCTTGGATTATCCAGATCGTTTATCAGCAGCGAACGCATTTTCTAAGATACAAGAATTAGGAGATGTAGTAGGAAAAAAAGTTCGAGTAGAATATGCATTGCCAAGTAAAGAGGCTTTGCAAAAAAAGGGTAATTCTAAAGTCGCAGGAAATTCTAGTGATAATACTAATGAAAATAGGCAGGATGATTCTGGATCATTTCAAACACTTCCGCCACCCCCTCCGTTTCCGCCGCCACCAAGTTTCATTGCTGAACCAATTGCACCTTCATTAGGGTAACAGTTATATTATTATCGTCCATTATAAAAGCTGTTACTTTAATTTTATTATTTATTGTTTATAGGATTAATTATCCAGCACCTCCTTCACTTCATTATCGTTATCCCCCTCCAACTGTAGAAATTTTATATAATATCATGAATGCTATTGCGGCTGTGCCTAAATTATATACTCAAGTTTTGCATCTAATGAATAAAATGAATTTACCACCACCATTTGGACCTATATTACCAGAATCAATACCAGCCTTAGTAATTATTATTTATAAAAAAAATAATTATCCATTTACATATTTTTAAAGAAATCTATTGACGACTATATTTCAATTGGAAAATTTCTCCGACATAATAGCTTCAAACTGATACCGAAGGAAGTCTTAACAAGAAACGCAAGAAAAGAGATGAATTATTATCAGATGATGAATCTGAAATTGACAGTGAAGTTGAAGAAGAGCAAATCAAGATAGGCCCCGTAAAGAAACCTAGAGTATCGGAAATACTTCCTGGAGTCATGCAAACTATACCACATATCCCCGTCGCTTCTTATATGAATCCTACGTATATAGCGCCTTCTATTGAGCCAATAACACCTAAAATTGTACCACCGGTACTTTCTGATGCATATTCTAACCAACCTCCAACTTTAGAATCGCCAGTACAATATCCTTCAACTTCAAAATCTGAAGTATACACCAATTCATTTCCAACTGAAACCAAATCAGAGGAAACTGCAAATTCACTAGTTCAACAAGCAGAATCACCACTAAATTGTATAACGTTAGAAGAAATTAATAGTAATAAGATGCTAGAAGATGGTATTATAATTGAACCATTTTTCCCATTTTCTTTGCACTTTGTGCGATTATTAGTTTCTAACTGTGAGTATAATTTAAAGGATTGAACAAGATATCGGCAATGAAAAATTACGAACCTGGACGACCCAATTCAACTTTATATATTAAGAATTTGGCCAAAAAGATAAAAAAAGAAGATCTAGAATATATCTTCGGGAGATATTTCCATTCTAAAAGGTATTGGATTATTTTAAAATAAGTTTTATCTTGTAAACTTTAGAGTTTTGATTAATGTGAAACTTATATTTAAGTCAAATGGATATCCGATTACACTCGAGAGGACAAGCGTTCGTAATATTTTCGGATGAAGAAACGGCATCTCGGGCTTTAAATGAGGTTCATGGTTATATTTTACATAATAAACCCATGGTTATTGTGAGTTTTTATTTTTATTTTAAATAAATTTATTTATCTACTTATTATTTCATTTTTTATTAATAAAACTTTCTTTTATTAGCAATTCAGTAATAAAATTTCTTGAATTGATTGATGGTTTAAAATAATCATAACGGTCGTGTTAAATATAGGTTATTAGCTTGGAGAATGAACATTAAATTTTAAATGTCCTAGGATTTATGATTTAAGTTCATAAATGTGTTGCTTTGATATAGGTTTATGAAGCTTGAAGGTTGACTGATTCAATTCATACAATTCGAACATACGGTATTATATAAACTTGATAATATTCAAGTTTCGTTTATAATGTATGTATCAATAAAGTAAATTGAATTTATATTAACCATTTTATAACAAATTTCATAAGAAATCCATATATTTAAACAATAATCATACAGAATTACGGTTTTGTTAAATGGTCTATGTTTACGGACTGCGATCTCTACATGAATACATACAATATAATTTGCATGATGACATTATGTGCGAGTTTTTTTCACATTTAAAATTTCTTTAATAAAGATTTTATTGAACATTTAAATAATAGTACACTTGTCCTTTTATAAATGAACCATAAATATGACTTGAGAACATCAAAGTGGTAAATCCTCCAGCAGCATACTCATGAAAGTTCTTAATTTCTTTCAATACAACAAAGTGAGAAACACGACATATAGATTATTATGAGGACGACTAATGGTTACCAGCTTCTCTAATGTCACAAGAAGACAAAACATATTAAAAGCTGAGATAAGAACCTGTTATTATTATAGTTAATGCATTAGTAAATTGAAGTTCATTATTAAAAAATGGTTGCTATGTAATTTATGTAACTTACCAAAACTCGATGAAGCAGAAGAGAAAGATTATATCGAGGAGATATAGGATATGCTGTTAAATCTCTTCTAATAATACACCATTGAAATTGTTCCTTTGCAGCAGCATAACTGGGCAAGTAAGGTAAATCACCAAAAAGAGATGGGTCCCATATTTCCATCTTTGATTCTAGTTCTTTTACAGCATTATCAAACTCGTCAAAATCCTTCTTTTCTTCTGCTTTGAATATCAATACATCATGCAGTAAGACAATCAGATCTAGACGAAACATTTTTAGTGTTGCACCAGATGTATCCACAACATTGCGATCAACCTGTAACCAAAACTGAGACTTCGGCCAAGGCTTTGCCATATTCGTTTAACCAAAGCATCATACTCACTAATCAAGTTATTCTCACTACCTGTTATTGTAAGCATTATTGCAGCTTCACATAGAGAGGAAACAGTATCTCCAGTTTGACCAACATCCTCATCAATAAAGTAGTCTCCAAGATTTAAAATGCTAATTCTGGTGATGTAGCCATGTTTGTGCCGTATAGGAATCTTTTGAAGAAATAGATGCTTAAGATACACTTCAAGCTCATTCTCACTTGGTGGATTAGTAAGTGGCTGAGAAAACTGAGTAATAAGTAACTGTTCAATTGACGTTGTCTTCTCTATAGTATAAAGAACAAAAAGATGAGTATTTGGCACGAGCAAAAGTCTTTAAATGTATATCAACTATAATTGTAGTAACTTCCCAATAAATTCATATGAAGAAAAACCTATAACCATGTCTACTCTACCCTCGTACACATCACTCATGCCCCCAACGCCCGAGTCACAAAGTCGTTACCCAAGAGAGACTTTAGATATTGGACCTTCTCATTATCGTCCTCGCAAGTTGACAGAATAGCAATAGCTTCTACCTTCTGAGTAGGTTCTTTGGTAAAATATCTATGTAGTGCCGTTTTTTCGTCTTTCGTGAGGACAAGACGCGAAATTTCTGAGTACAGTTCCATTGTTACTTGGAAGTTCATTTGTTCGATAGGAAGATATATTTACTAACGCTGATCATCGGCTTAATCAATGACGTATGATTAGGACCTTTCACAACGTAACTATTGTTACCCTGTATCATCCACGGTGTCAACTTCTACCATAACACTACAAAAAAATGCTTAATTTCCTGGGCGAATTCCTTCTTGGAGTACTAATTAGCTTCATTCTCGGCTTATTGCTAAATGGCATACATTGTAATGGTCAGTTTAATAATGCGGAAGCCTTAATTCAATCGATGAAGTTACAACCCATAACAAAACTTTTGGCGACGAACAAAATTTACTTGCCAGATATCAAAACATTGTGGAATGATTTGAATCCAAAATTTTCATTTAACAAAATGGCATTTAAAATTCATAATTGCTTAACAAACAATAGGCCATTACTGCATCTACAATAAGAAATTTTTATCTTTGAAGAACAACCCCATGGAAAAAGATCATTGTGGCAATTCAACGTTGGATTAAAGAAGAATGTAAACCACTCAGATGGGGAAAATGAAAATAAATAATAGTTAGTGGTCCGATCCGGACGTAAATGGATAATCCGTGAAAATCCTCATACATTAGGAAATTTAACACGTGTATTTTTACCGTAAACGATTTAGTGTTAAGTAATAAAACCAATATGTATTTTATGTAAAATATTTAAAAATTTTTTATTAAGTAAAATTGATTGCTTTGCTTTTATACAATTACTGTAATTAAAATAAATTGAATTTATAAATATTAAGTATTGTTATGATATAAAATTGTTTGTAATTAATTAGTATATTTGCAACAATCCCTTTATAAGAAAAACGTAGAATTTAGAATTAAAATATTATTTATAAATTCAAATATAAGAAAATTGTTATATTTTAGCTTGTTTTGCCAATCAAATTCTAAATTGATATATATGAATTCTATATTAGTAAATCTATTTTTTTTTTTTCTTCATAAATAATACATAATAATAACTTAGAAAATTTCTTAATTTAAGAGAAAAGTTAATCTTTAATATAGAACTTTAATATGTAAGTCGAAGGTCGAGCTTCACTCGTTCAGATATCTCTTTACAAGTAGATTTGATGCGAAGACTTTCTTTAACCCACGATATTCTTATAAGTAAGTTTAATTGTTTCGATGGTGGGAGAGGAATTTCGTTTAATTCCATCGTCTTGATGAAAACACGATGGTATATAGTAAAAGACATAATTTTTTTTGGTTTTTTCTTATTTTTTTTAGAAATAAAATCTTCATATGACAAAGGAACAAAGTTACTATTAATAAGATTTCTGATTCGAACTGATAGATTATCCATTATGAGTAGCGAAAAAGGAATGATTAAATTTTTTCGTGATGCTTAACACTAATTTGAAAGAAAAAAAAAAGGGATCTCGTTGCGTACTTTTTAAGTAAAGGAGGTAAACCTTTAAATTGGAATTGGAAATTAAAGAATCAGTCCAATTTAAATAAAAAAAAAATTTCTAATTACTACCCTGAAGCAAAATTAATTGATTTTAGTCATATCGGTCGGTGACAATTTTTATTTCCTTTACACGTTTATTTGTTTTTCTTCATTTGCAATGTCATTTGTTTTTTTCCCCAATAAAAAATAAATGATGCGATCACTTGAACATATAGTTACCGTGTATTGCTATTACCCTTTTGATGAAGTTTTTACGAAATCAAGAGTAATACGCGAGCATCTATTGGTTCTTTTAGAACATTGCCAATTTCTGAGACATTTCCGGATCAATGGCAATATTAAATGACGACATTTCTCTTGAAACTTGGTAATTTGTAAACAGAGTTCGATAATACACGTTAATGCCATGTGGTCGGACATGTAACAAATTTATCTCGATCTCATTTATTAAACAGGTTACTAATAATTTTATTATAAAATATGGAGGTTACATTAAATCATTCTAAAATTAAAAATTAAAATATATATATATATTATGAAAATATAAAAATAAAAATATTATTATAAGCCAACTTTTGATAGCACAAACAAATATTTAGAGCTCCGAGCCTGCGGAGAATAAATTTCTCTAAACGATATATAAAAAATTTACTGAAGTTACGAATAATGCAGTATCTATAATATCACTTAAAGAAGCAATTACAAGTTTCAGTGTATTTGTTTTGATCCTTGTCATTATTTAAGATAACTCATCGTCTAGGTTTGACCCTCGATGGTTGTTATACGACGCTTATGATTTTGCGGTTGGTCATCATCGTCGTCTGGGGGATACTGACGTTTATTGATTTTAATAACACCAAACATTTGTTCTTTGTAAAGTTTTTTAATTTGTTCAGAATAATCCTTATACCGTTGCTTCACTTCTTTTGATTCTGTTTTCCATAAATAACCTGCCAAGGGGGAAATTAGTTTTTGATCTAATTTTTTTCCGGATCTTACTAGATATCGACATAAATACTTTCGATATACAATAAATGCGTTCCCGCGAAATTCGCTGATTTTTTTTGTTTTATCAAATCTTGTTACATATTCTTCAATCCTGATATCAGGTGGGAAATTTGGTCTGTATGAATTCTCAATTATTTGAGACATGTTCTCAAGGTGCTCAGTAGAAAGTAACAATTGATTATAATCCGCATTAGACATCTCGAATGAATCCATTTTTTTTGTCTACAAAGTAAAATGGATTGATTTATAAAGATTTTCATTTACTTTTTACTTTCAACTCTGACTTTGATAATGTAACATAAATAATGACAATTGCATATTGAATGTATTGTAAATGTCTTTTATATCTATGTAATTTTTCCTCTTTCAAAATTTTTCTCGCAAACATTTTACTTTTGAGAAATAAATTTGCTATTTTGATTGGTGTAGGATTAGATAGCATATTATCTTTTTTTTTTTATGTTAATGAAATAACTTTCTTTCATAAATATTCATGTTCCTTATTTTGTCTAGCATCCACATCCAAACATTCAAAATGAAACATTGTCCATTTTCAATGAATTTTACCCCCCCCCCCAAAAACTTTTTTTATTAAAAATTCAAATATATAAATATATTATCAACATATAAAAATAAAAAC
>CAJVPP010003961.1:0-10385 GCA_910592005.1 Funneliformis mosseae
TGGATTTAAGTCATAGCTATTGCCTCCCTGACTTCAAATCATAGTTAACTTATTCGACGAAAAGAGTAACGTTAATAATGTTAAAAGGTTCAAGTAATATTTTATATATTTGTTCTAAATTTCTAAATTAACTAAAGCTATTGCCTAGTGATAAATTGCTCAAAAACTTATATATTTATTAATTATTCTATAAATTGTAGCTTTATTAATAAAATTATATTCCATTATAATAGTTTATTTATAAAAAAATTAATAAAAAAGAAATATTTCAAGCAAAATATAAATTTTAATTATATATTATATTTATTATATAATAGGTGTAATATTAAATATACAGTATATTTATCATTTATTTATTATATCAGATAATAATTAACATATCTCAGTTATCAATCATTAACTGACATGTATCAGTTATCAACTGATGTAATTGATATCTTACATATATTCAGTCTCTGGCAAAAAGAATAGCAGAAACATATTTTGACAATATGTACAAACTTTATTTTAATGTATATATTTTTTTTATTATTTATAAGAACAATACTAATGATAACTTTTATATTATTAAATAATATTTGATGTGTTCTCCTTCTGCATTAATACATACTTTAACCTGGCTTGGCATGCTTTCGATACACTGAAGTAATATGGCATCATCAAAATTATCCCATTCCTACCAGATTGTATTAAGGAATACATCACAGATAATTTTTTTTTGCTACTAAATACTTGATCTTTTTCTCCATCTTTCTCTTTAATACAACCTATATATTTTCAATAGAATTTAAGTCTGGGCTATATGAAGTCAAGAAAGAACTCATCCTGAAAGATATTTTTTCAAGTCTCTTTAAACATTGTATGAGGTGTGTTTTAGGTCATTATCTTATTGGAAGACCCAGCCGCATCTGTATAACATATCCACATTGTTATACATATAGTTTTCTAAGATTTTTTGATACAAATAATGATTCAAATTTTTAGTAAATAAATGAATGCTGATTTTTCCTTTAGCAATAATTGCTGTTCAAACATGAACCTTAAATAAATACTTTACTATAAGAGCAATTGGTTTTGCATTATGAGACTATGTACATGTGGTATTTCTAAATATCTAAAGTGTTATTTTATTAGAAAAAATAATTTTTTTTCAGTTATATCACGAATGATCATATGCCTAAAACAAATGAAATTCCTTTGCTTTTTGGTCAAGAGAGGAATCTTTCTTAGAAGAATAGAAACATATCCAAGATTGTTAAGCTCAAGACATATTATACATTCACTGATATCAAGGTTGGAATCTTTTTCTTTTAATTTTGCCTTAAGTTCGCCTATTGTAGTAAAATGATTATGTTGCAGAATTTCTCCAATATGGTAGCATTGATTTGAAGCTAATTTTTTGAATGGCCAAAAGAGTGACTAATAGAAATTTTGCCAGTTTTATTTAGTAAACTAACATATCGTTCACATGTATGCAAAGAAATGTACAATCAATTAGAAATTTCTTTTGCATTATGCACTTTTTAGTCCTAAAGTGACTTAACATAATTTCTTTGTATTTTTAAAGAGCTTGACATAGTTTTGGAAAGGAAATCAAAATAAAAACAAATATCAAACCTTATTTTTTTAACTTACCTTTTTAATTCAGGATCTAATATCCAATTTGAATATATAAACAAATGCTTAAGTCTAAAAAGTAGTGAAACTGCAGCCTAAAATAGATGTGGTCTTCTACTGCTATCCTTTTCACTGAGGACTGTATGCAAAAATAATATATTGCATAAGATCTGACTGATAATCCACTTATTTTTTATTGTATAAAAGTATATACATATGGCTTAGCAAATTTTCTGAGTTGGTGATCATTGCTTTGGGACTTGTTATTTACTATTTAAATCTGATCTATTACTATACCATTCTATCTCAATATTCTGATCAATCTTTTTTATTACTTTTCTGCTAATAATTCTATAATACTTTAAACTAAAGTATTTTAAATTAGAATATAAATAAACAATTATTTTGATTACTAAGTTATCAATCATACTATTATTACTGAGATATAGATGTTTGAGTTTAGGACATAAACAAATAATGACACAAATACCTAAATCAGTAACATTGCTACTGCTATTTACATCAAGATACTCTAATTTATAACTATTTCTTTAATAGCTCTATCACTAATATTAAAGTATTGAATTAGATTTAATATTCAATGAAAACTTTTAGATATATTCTTTTAAGTATAATGAATTTTTTGAGATATATATTTAGTATTATAAATTTGTTATAAAGTTATATATATTAAAATTAAAAATTTTATTATTTAGGTGATTTATTTATTAATAATACTTTATAAAGAAGAAATATCTCTTATTTAACAAAATATACATTTTAGTTGATAAAAAAATATTTGACTAATATAAAAAGAAAAGTAAATTGACTTAAAAAAATATTTATATTTATATTTCTACTGATCATTGTCTTGTAATATTTAAGAAAAAAAAGATTTAAAAAATCTTAAGATCATTTTTATTACATTAATACAAATACATTATATAATAATATAGTAATAGTATTTTCATAATACAATATAGTATTTCATTATATTGTTTATACTTTAATATTTTAATAGAATAGAAGTTTTTTATATATCAAAAAAAATATCTACATTTTTTTTTACAAAAAAAATTATATCTTTTTAATCTATCTTTAAAAAATTAAAATCAGTTTATATAATTTAATTATTTTATGTTAAAACTAGCAGAAACTGACAGACTAGTCAAATATAACATATATACTAAATATGCCATATCTGCAAAATAGGATATATATATATTATTTATAGTATTTTTATTATATTTTATCATAATTATTATTTATTTCGTATTTAACATAATTAGTATATCTATTGGTTCTATTATTATTGTTAATAGTATACCATAAATTTTCTTTAATTATAATTTTCTTATATAAAGAATATGAAAATATCTTGAGATTAAACAGATTCTAATATTATTTTCCTAACTTTAAATCATAGTTAACTTATTTGATAGATAAAATAACATTAACAATATATTATAAAAAAAAAATTTATAAGTAGTATTCTACACAGATTCAGATCAGATTCGTTAAATTTAGATTGTATTCAAATTTAGATTCAATTCAGATTAAATCAAATCTATCAGATATAGATTTAGATTCAGATCTAATCTGTTAGATTCAGATCTAAATTTAGATTTTAAATTGATTATCAAAAAATAATTGATAATTTTTTTTTACCATTATAAACTTTTTTCTTCAAATTAAAAAAAAAAAGTTTTATCAATTTCAGTTGTAATAAGTAAATTTTTTTCAATAAAATTTTTTTTTGATGTTTTAATATATTTTAAATTTATTTTAAATTTTATGTCTAATAAAATGAGTAGTAAGATAGAGAAAATAGGAGTGATAGAAAAGGTAATGAGAGCAGTAAAAGCAGTGAAATAAGTAGAAGGTAATAGAAAGTAGTAGAGGTAGTAGGATAATTAAGAAGTAATGAAAGACAATAGAGTAGTAGAATAGTGAGATGAAATGAAAAGGAGGAAATGTCAAAAGTATATAATTAGAATTATTAATTTTAAATTTTAAATTTTAGGATAGGTTAAAAATTATAATATTAGCGATTAGTGATTATAATGATAAGTCATTTTATTTTAATTTTTTATTATTTTTTTTAATTTATTATTTATTTATTTTTAATATTTAATTAGCAATTTTATTTATAATAAGAGGTTGAATTTAATTTTTTTTGTAGCTTGAATAAATTACTAATAACTGTGATATATAATTTATTATTAATTTGTTAATTTATTTTGTTTTATTTATTTATTTATTTTTTAAATTATATTATTTCAGGATATTGACAACAAATTTCTTAGTGATTATTGAATTTATTGGTAAGTAGATTTATTTATTTTTCTTTTTTAATAATAACTGGCTATTTTGTAGTAAATGTTATGTAAGTTTATTTATAATTTAATTTTTATTTAAAATTTATTTAACTTTAATATATTTTTTTTTTGTAGATTGATAAATTAGTAATAGTTGTAATAAGTTAATTTATTGTTTATTTATTATTTTATTTTATTTTTGTTATTTATTTATTTATTTTTAAATTCTATTATTTCAGGATTTATAGTCTTAATAATAGTAACTGAAGTGGTAAGTGTATTAATTTTTCTTTTTTTTATTTATTTATTTTTTTTTATTATTAATTATTTTTTGATAGAATTATTTGAATAATTTTACAGTAAGAGATCAGGTTTTAATTTATTAATTAAAATTTTTTGTTTATTATTTATTTTAAATTTATTATTTAAAATTTTGTAATTAATTTAATTAAATTATTTACTTACTGCAGAAATTGCAATAAGTTGGTTAATAATAATATTTTTTAATTTTATTTTTTTAATTTAAATTTTATTTTTAGATTTCTCTAATAATAGTTAGTTGATACTTGCAGTTAGTGAATGGATTTTAATTTAATTAATTTAAATTAATTTTTTAATTATTTAATTTTTTTTTAATTTTTTTTTTAGCTTTTTTTAATAAATTAAATTATTATCTATAGTTATAACAAATATTGATAGCTGTATTAAATAAATTTAATTTAATTTATTTTTTTTTAATTTAAATTTTTTTTTTAAATTTCTTTAATAATAGTTAGTTAGCACTTATAGTAAGTGAATAGATTTTAAATTTAATTAATTTAAATTAATATTTTACTTACAGATAAAAATTGGAATAATTTAAAACAAATAGCAAAGTTTTTTAAATTATTTAAAAAAGTAACAATTATAATATTTGAATTTACTTATCCTACAATTTCTACTGTAATTCCTTTATATAATTTTCTTATTGATTATACAAAAGATATTATTAATAATATAAATACATTATCTTTAATTAAATTAGTTGCTGAAAAATGTAAAAAAAAAAAATATTAAATATTTATTTGTAACTATTTTAGATTCAAGATTAAAATTACAATATTTTAAAGATAAAGAATGGGATGATGAATTAATAAAATAATTCAAAAAAGGTTAGTTTTTTTTTGATTTTTTATAGAATTTATAATTATATTAATAAATATCTATTTTTTTTTTAATTTTTTATCTAATTATAATATATATTATAAATTACTTAATGAAATAACTTCTAATATATTATATGAAAATAAAAATAAATCTATTATTTAAATATATTTAAACATAATAATATAGAAAATGTAAATGAAACCTAAAAATATTTTGATTCACTTACATGTGATAAAAAACAGATCTACTTAAATAGTGAAAAATTAATGAAAGTTAATATTCAAATTTATTCAAAATGGTAAGAGATTATTTATTAATACCTGTTACTAATGTTTTATCTGAACAAATTTTTTAATATATGAAAATTTAATTACAGATAAAAGAAATTGTTTATTAGAAAAAACAATAAGATTTTATATGTGTTTAAAATCATGATAGAGTGGTTCTTTAATGATTTAAATAATTAAGCAATTTTTTAAAAAAATTTTATATTTTTATATATATATTTTTTATTTATTTATGTATTTATTATATGAGAGGTGGTCAATAGAAAAGGGAAAATCTATAAATTTTGAGTAATTTTAGTTATTAAGCTAGTTTTGTTCACATAATCATGATTAGTAAAGTAAACTAATAAAAAAATTTTTAACTAAAAAGTGGATTTTCCCCTTTTTTACTAACTGCCTTCCATATTTTTTATGTATTTATTTTTATATTTATATTAAAAAATTTATAAAATAAAATTTAATTATTATATATTACATAAAATTTTATTAAATTGAATTAAATTTTCTTAAAAGCAAAAAATAAGATTCAGATTTTTTTTAGAGCTAAAAAATCATTTTTTAATAATAAGAAAGAATTTCAGCATTTTAGAACTAAAATTTATTTTTTTTCAATAAAAAGAAATAATTTTTCAGAACTTTTTTAAAGCTAAAAAGATTTCTTTCATTAAAAAAAAATATTTTTAGATCTCTTTTAGAGCCTAAAAGATTCCTTTCATTAAAAAGGAATGACTTTTAAGAATTCTTTTAAAGCTGAAAAGGTTTCTTTTATTGAAAAAACATTTTTGAATCTCTTTTAGAATTGAAAATTCATTTTTTCAATAAACTTTTAAATTCAGATTAGATTAGATTTAGATTTAAACTGATCTATCAGAACTAAATTTAAGATTCAATCTATCAGATTCAGATCAAATCTGAATTTTACTGATCTGTTAAATTCAGATCAGATTCAGATCCTGATTTTGCAAAACATTATTTGTGATATATAAATTTATATAAAATATATACATTCTATATTTGTTTAGAAGCTTTCTTAATTATTAATCTTAATTATTTATTTAATAATTAATTTAATAAGCATTAATAATTCATAAATTTATTAATTTAATATTTAATAATTAATTTAATAAGCATTAATAATTCATAAATTTATTAATTTAATAATTAATATATAAAAGTTTATTTAAGTAATTACAAACTGTATTCTTTACAATATTTATTCTATATACAGTGTTACTAAATAAATGTTTTATAAAAATTATAATAGTATAAGTTATAAAAGATAATAAAAAAATATTTAATAAATTTTAATTATTTTTATCTATTATAAAAATAAATTAATAAAAATAAATTAAAATATATATATTCAAACTTATATTTAAATTATTTACTTATTTATCATTTATAATATTTAAAGCTTCTATAATTAAAAATATAAGTTAAATTAAAGAAATTATTAAATTATATATATATATTATAATATTTACCAAAATTTTGACTAATTTCTAAACTTTTATTTTCAAAATCTAAAATTTCATTTAATTTTTCAGTAAAATTAAGTAAACAACTTGTATAAAATACTTGTAAATGATCTTTAATAACACTTAGATTATTATTTTGATTTTGTATAAGTACTTTATCTGATTTATAAAAATCTATAATATCATCTTTAAATTCTTTATTATAATCCTTATTAATAATATTTTTATACCATTCTTTAATAATATTATTAATTTCTAATGCAGTTGGCCTTTTAATGGATTCATATCCCAACATTTTTCTATTAAATTTATATAATATTTGGGAGTATTTTCAATAAATTTAGGACGTTTACCTTTACAAATATCTAAACCAAGTTAAAAATTATGAGCTTCATTATTAAATGAAGGAATTCCTGATATAAATTCCCACATAATCATAGAAAAACTATATATATCACTAGCTAAAGTATAAGATTGACCTCTTAAAACTTCAGGAGCTACAAATGGTAAAACACCATAAATTTCATTTTTTTTAGATGTTTGAAAATAATCTACAGGTTTACATAATCCTAAATCACTAATAGATAAAATCTTTTGTCTAATATTTAAAATATTGCCATGATGAAAATCACAATGAATAAGATTTTTTTGATGTATTTCTTTAAGCCCACTAATAATATTATTTAATTGTGATAATTTAATAATCCATTTATCTTTAATTATTTTTGATAAATTTTTTTTTAAATTATTATTATTTGCATATTTCATTATTACTATATAATCTAAAGTATTTGGATCTTGAGTAAATCCATATAATTGAATAAATTTTTCATCTGAATAATCTTTTAATTGACTATAACATTTATAATGATATTTCCACTAAAATAAAAACAAATTAACTTAAAAACTTATTATTTAAAAATAAATATAATTATAAATTTATACCTCATTTAAAAATTCCTCATTTAAATTTGATGATTTATTAAAACTTTTAAGAATTACATTAATTTTACCTCTTCTAATCCAATTATTATCATTGTATGAATATGATTTAATAAATCCATCAGTCCAAATTGCTTTATATATAATACTAAATCCTCCTTTATCAAAATACTTAATATTTTTAAATTTATCATAAGAAATCCATTCTAATAATTGCTTTTTATTTTGTGCATTTATTTGAATATTTTGAATAAATTTATCAATAAATTTATTTTTACTAGTCCAATTAGAAAAATTTTGTTGAAATAAATTAGAATAACATTGTTTACACCATTTATAACCAGTATTTTTTTTATTACAATTTGAGCATTTTTCTTATTTTCTAAATAATAATTATATAGAATTATTATCATAATTATTATTTTATTATTATTTTAAAACATAAAATATATTACTTACTTAATAGATAAATTATTAATATATAATAATAATATTTTATATTATTAATTTAATTATACTTAAATTATATATATTTATTAATAAATTAAATATAACTCACCATCTATTATATTATTAATTTATTTTTTTAAATAAAACATTTAGTTAACTTTAAATTACAGTATCAAGTGTAATTAAATACTGATAATCAATAAAAATAACTTACAATCTAAATTATTATAAAAAATTTAGTTGACTTTAAATTACAGTAACAAATGTAATTAAATACTGATAATCAATAAAAATAACTTACCATCTATTATATTATTAATTTATTTTTTTAAATAAAAAA
Source organism: Funneliformis mosseae (assembly GCA_910592005.1). Taxonomy (NCBI): domain Eukaryota; kingdom Fungi; phylum Glomeromycota; class Glomeromycetes; order Glomerales; family Glomeraceae; genus Funneliformis; species Funneliformis mosseae. Next base: position 8,579 of record CAJVPP010003961.1, read on the forward strand.
TTTAGTTGATTTTAAATTACAATAATAAGTGTAATTAAATACTGATAATCAATAAAAATAACTTACTTCCTAATAAAATTTATTTTTTTAAATAAAAAATTTAGTTGACTTTAAATTACAGTAACAAATATAATTAAATACTGATAATCAATAAAAGTAACTTACCATCTAAATTATTATAAAAAATTTAGTTAACTTTAGATTACAGTAACAAGTATAATTAAATAACTTACAATCTAAATTATATTAAAAAATTAAGTTAACTTTAAATTATAGTAACTAGTGTAATTAAATACCAATAATCAAAAATAACTTACCATCTAAATTATTATAAAAAATTTAGTTGACTTTAAATTACAGTAACAAGTGTAATTTAATACTGATAATCAATAAAAATAACTTACCATCTAAATTATCATAAAAAATTTAGTTGACTTTAAATTATAGTAACAAGTATAATTAAATAATAATAATCAATAAAAATAACTTACACACTAATAAAATTTATTTTTTTAAATAAAAAAATTTAGTTGACTTAAATTACAGTAACAAGTGTAATAAAATACTGATAATCAATTAAAATAACTTACTCCCTAATAAAATTTATTTTTTTAAATAAAAAATTAAGTTGACTTTAAATTACATAACAAGTATAATTAAATACTGATAATCAATAAAAATAACTTACTATCTAAATTATTATAAAAAAATTAGCTGACTTTAAATTACAATAACAAGTGTAATTAAATACTGATAATCAATAAAAATAACTTACCATCTAAATTATTATAATAAGTTTAGTTGACTTTAAATTACAGTAAATAGTATAATTAAATATTGATAATCAATAAAAATAACTTACCATCTTAATTATTATAAATAATTTAATTGATTGTAAATTACAGTAACAAGTGTAATAAAATACTGATAATCAATAAAAATAACTTACTATCTAAATTATTATAAAAAATTTAGTTGACTGTAAATAACAGTAACAAATATAATAAAATACTAATAATCAATAAAAATAACTTACTATCTATTATATTATTAATTTATTTTTTAAATAAAAAATTTAGTTGACTTTAAATTATAATAAAAATATAATTATTAATTAATATCTTACTTTCTATAATATTATTAAGAATATTAATATTTTTATATAAATTATAATAAATATTAAAAATAATTAATATTAATAATTTACCATCTAAATTATTAATTTAATAAAATTTTATTTATAAATTATAATAAATATTAAGTAAAATTATAAATATAAATAATTTACCAACTAAAAGATCATTAATTAACATTAAAATTTTTAAATAATAAATTAAGTTTAAATTTTAACATAAAAAATAAATAACTTACTCCCTATAATATTATTAATTATTAAACATTTTTAAATATAATTTAATTAAATTTAAATTAAAATATAATTAAGTTAAATGGTTTACAAATCTAAATATTATTATTATTAATTTTTTTTTTTTAAAAAAATATTAATTATTTAAATAATTATATAAATAATAATAGATAATAAATTAAATTTATTACCATTTAATTCTTTCAATGTAGGATTATTTGAAACTGATTCTATTATATTTGATGAAATTTTGGAATTAATTAATATTATAATTATTATATTCACATTCATTATCCAAGGTCAATTCTACATTATATAATATAATTAACAGATTCTTTTAGTATCGGTTATTTATAAAAATTGCTGTATTTACCTTTATCAATTGAAACTGTATCTATTTTTGAATTTGATAAAATTTAATTTTTAACAAACAAAAATGAG
>CAJVPP010003962.1:0-10385 GCA_910592005.1 Funneliformis mosseae
AAAAAAAACACCAACTCGACTTGATTTGAACTCGACTCGGCTTATCTGACTCGTGAGTTAACTCGACTCGTCCGGAATTCTAACTACAATATTACTGATATTAGCATAATAATAATAGTAACATATTACTAATATTAGCATAATATTGATACTAGAATAGTATCAATATTTTTTATACATTTTTATTTATATTGAAAAAAAAAATTTCTAGCAATTAACTATTAATATGATCACACTTTAGCTTAAAACACATATTAGTTTCAGGGCTAGTTACTTGCCTCTTGCAGATTATAAAGACATTATGTAATATTGTGATATGAAGTCCAAACCTTTAGCTCAGCTAAGTAAAAAATATAATATATCGAATAGTCACTTATATCAAATTTGAAGAGGACAAGAGTTTAATAGGATTCAATAGAATGATTTAGCAATTATTTCATGTACGAATATTATAGATAAACAGAATGAGAAGCAAGTTCTACTCCAAGCTGAAAGAAATCTTCAAAATAAATATGATTCTGCCTTTATAATACTAGAAAATAAGATATATAATACTGAAATTAGCAAATATACTGATTCAGTTTTTAAAGAAAATGCAGGCAGTAAGGTAAAAAAGACTAGAGGAAAGAAGCGATTCCAAGGAGATCAAGCAATACCTAGAACAAAAAAAGAAATTATTTCACTTACTGAATCCTCTGAAGATGTCTTAGATTTATATAAAAGAATTGATAATATTTTAGAAAAAATTAAAGCAAGAGGTTATCCTCTTATTTTCAAATAGTTATTCATCCTATTCAATCTGACTGCGTAAACTATTATAGTATCCTATAATTTTCAAATTTGATTAAATGCTAGAAAATAATGCCTTTTCAAGCTTTTTCATATAGACTGTTATATCTTCAGAATTCATATAATTTATGCATTTTTTTAAGTCATCCTCAAGGCTAGAAGAAATAATAAAAACCTGAGAGCTGAGAGGCACTTCGCATTATAATTTTTGATCCTCTTTTGATGGTTCCTTTTTTACAGTATAAATATTATACTAAGATTTATGAACTGATAGGAGAATGGTAATAGTCTTTCCATTACATGTAGCCTTAAATTCTCCTGATATTGTTATTGAGTATTAAGAATTACTAAAGATTTAGCATTTCTATTATAATCCTTTTCTGCAGGCACAAAAGAAAATTCATCTACAATAGTAGCTGTATTTTCTTCAGAACCAATTGTTATGGAAAAATTATCCATAATACTGATAGATATTGATTGATTTGTAATTTCATTAAGCGCATAAATTTTTTTCCTATCAATTTTAATACCTAATAGTTCTTCAATAACTTTTGCGATATTATCTGAAAAGATAGAAGAATCAGAGCCTGTATCTATTATTATGCATAGAATTATTAAACCCTATTTTGCAATAAATAATTACAATAACATCAGCATCCTTTATTTGAAGAAATTTATCTCTAAAGGCTTAGGCCAATATATTTGATTATTTTTTTTTTAGCTAAATGATATTGAGTATATGCTTTAATAGTATGATTCAAAATATGCTTACTTTCTGAATAGTTATTATCTGGCAATGTTTCTATTTTCATAATATTATTTGCCATTCTTTCAGCTTGATGCAGTCCCTTAAGGACCTGCTCTTCCTGAACAGTCTGAGAAGAAAACGGAACTTGTAAAAGAGGCTTCTGCTTGACATTTACTATCTGTAATAGCAGAAGCAAGACCTCTTGTACTTTTTTTATAACATTCTTCCATGCTAATTCTTTTCTTTTAACTGTGTTATCTAGCATAACAGTATTCTAATGAATCTTTTTATGGTTAAGTAGTAAAGCTAACTAGAGCTGATGCAGAAGCTTGTATTCTTTTGCCTGCACTTTCATGCAATTTATTACACAACTCAGTAAAAAATGCATTGACTGTTGCAGAGTTAACAATTCTAACTCTCATTCCTAAATTAGAAGACAAATTATTAAATAGATAAAGTATAGCATCAACATTTTGCATTACTTATACTAGTGGTTTGATTCATTTTTCATAACTATCTGAGATATCTATTTTAAAGAATTTTTCATTAATAAGAGTAAATATAGCATTTTAGTTAGTCCTTACCATAACTTCTCTATATCTTTCACACAATCAGGTTAGGAAAAGAAGTTCAGTATTAATAAGTGGATTACCTCTAACGTAAGGATTATTAGCAGAAATAGATGCAAACCTTCCAATCATCTTATTTTTCATAATATTATTTCTTACTTGCGCATTAAATTGAGTGACAGCTAGTATTCTGCACAAATTTAGATCAGATCTGTCAGATTCAGATCTAATTCAGATTCAGATTCAAATCAGATCTAATCCGTTAAATTTAAATTCAGATTCAGATCTGACGAGTCAGATCTGAATTCAACTTTTTTAAAACTAAAAAGTTCCTTTTCAATAAAAAGAGATGAATTTTCAGACTTCTTTAGAACCAAAAATTTGTTTCCTTTCATTGAAAAGAAACAAATTTTCAGAACTCTTTTAGAGCTGAAAAGTTCCTTTCATTGAAAAGGAATGACTTTTTAGAATTCTTTTAGAGCTGAAAAGATTTTTTTCAATGAAAAGAAATAAATTTTCAAAACTCTTTTAGAGCTAAAAAGGTTTCTTTCAATAAAAAGGAATGACTTTTCAGAATTCTTTTAAAGCTTAAAAGGTTCCTTTCAATGAAAAGGAACGAATTTTTAGAATTCTTTTAGAGCTGAAAAGGTTTTTTCAATGAAAAGAAATGACTTTTTAGAACTCTTTTAGAGTTAAAAAAATTCCTTTCAATGAAAAGAAATGACCTTTTTAGAACTCTTTTAGATTTGAAAAGGTTTCTTTCAATAAAAAGAAATAACTTTTTAGAATTTTTTTAAAGCTGAAAGGTTCTTTTCAATGAAAGAAACGACTTTTTGAAATTCTTTTAGAGCTAAAAAAGTTTCTTTCAATAAAAAGAAATGACTTTTTTAGAGCTAAAAAGGTTTCTTTCAATGAAAAGGAATGAATTTTCAGAACTCTTTTAAAGTTAAAAAGGTTCCTTTCATTTGAAAAGAAACGTTTTTAGATCTTTTTTTTAATAATACTTTCAGATTCGAATTAGATCAGATTTAGACTTAAACTAATCTATTAAATCCAGATTTGAGATTTGATTCGTCAGATTTGGATCAGATCTGAATTTCAATGGATCTTTCAGATTCAGATCTGATTCAGATTCTGAAAAATGAAAATCAGATCAGATCAGATTTGAATAAAATCTGATCTAATCTAATTTTGTAGAACACTAGTGACAGTTAATGGACATGCTATTTCATTTATATTTTTAAACTTTTAGTAGTATATATCTAGAGGCTTTTGACCATCATAATCAGGTAACTGTGCAAGTACTGGGAAAATAGTATACATAACATCTTGAATGATAGCCATATTTTCTGAAGAATTGTTTTGTAAATTCAAAATAATTTGCCTTGAATTTAATTCCTTAACCTTTCATTTTTGATATCAATTATATAGTCAGTCTCAATTATTTTCTAACAATCCTATATCATTTCTGCTTTGATGATAATATCTTTTTAAATTCTAAGCCTGTTGAGTATATGCAATGTATCTTCTTTTTTATCAACATTTTTTATAAATATTTTCACATACCATATCTCTAAGATTAATGATTTTATCATCTCCTTATTGTCAGGCTTATTTTTCATCCCTCTATGCTTGCTTCATCATCTGTATCCTTCGAAGATAATCATTTTTAAATTTGTCATATCATTCATAATCCTATTGATCTGCCTATTGGATGCATTAAGCAAACCTTGTAAATTAGCATTATTCTGAACATACCTTTGATTATGCTCTCAAATAGTTATTATTAAGATTTGTATTCTGTTCAGTATATTTCTTAGATCAAATGATGTATCACCATTAATATATCCTTCAATTTGTTCTAAAACTGTACCAATATTTCTTAAGATATCTGGTAGTACCATATTTTCTTGATGTTCTTCTTCAGAAGGTTTATTACTATTATTTTGAAAAAGTGATATTTTGAGAATTTGACTTTTGAGCTTTTTTATTATATCTTCTAACAGAATAATTCAATTATCTTGAACGATTAATGCCTCATTCTTTAGTTCTAAATGATCCTAACCTTTTTTGAGATTATGTAGAGTGAAGCAGAATTCGGCTTTTAATCTAACTCATCCTCTCGTGAGATAAGATTTTTTCAAGATATTTGATATATAGTTAACATCACTCTAGATCATTTATGAGCTTGCGAACCTTTTCTTTATTTTTAATAGTAATAGTTTCCTCTTTAGTCAACTTTATTCACAATTCTAAATTACTGTCTAGTAAATCAATATATGCTTGCTCAGCTCTCATTGATTTCTATTTTTCTATAGATTCTGGCGAAGCTCAAAAATTTAATATTTCTATTGCTTTACAGAAGATTTATTATTAACCTTCAGGTTATCAGAGGACTGTAAAAAAATTACATAAAGCCTCTAAAAAGATTGGATATGATTTTACTTTAGCTGAAGTGCATAGTTGGCTAAAAAGATAAATATTGTACCTATTATATAAATCTCATCCTAAATTTATTCTATGAGTAAGTTTAATACTATTACTATGCTTAATGAAGTTCACTAGGCAGATGTTTTCTATATACAACATGTTAAATTCAGATGAACAATTTATCTTTTTTACCTAAATATAGTTGATATAGCTTCGAAATATAAAGTAACTATTTTGTTAGTGTAGCTTTTAAGGATCTTGCCAAGAGTATTAAAAATATACAAGACATTTTAACTTCAACTACAATTGCTAAATGCTTAGAAAAAATTTATAATGATCTCAAAACCCTTCTTATTTGACCAAAAGTATTTCTATCAGATAAAGGATTTGAATTTAAAGGCGAATATAAAAAATTACTAAGAAAGTATAACGTAAAAATTCAGAAGACTAAGTCTAAGAAACTATAAGTATTATTGAAAGATTTAATAGAACTTTTCAAAAATGATTCTATAGTATTCTTGATGCATATGAGTTATTAGATTTCTTCTCTAATATAATAGAGTTAGAAGACTTACTTAGTATTATTGATTTAATAATAGAAGATCTTAATAATTCTGTAACTTGCTTACTTGGTATTACTCTGGCTAAGATGATAAAAAAAAAAGAGTAATTGCTAAGCCTTCTAAACTTCAAAATGTGTCTATAGAATATAATGAAAAGAGATTATCTTACAATAATTCTGTTATATACCTGCTTGATCTGAGTGAATATGAAGGAGAAAGAAAATGTGTAACTGATATGAATTAGTTTTCTAAGATTTATTAGATCTGCGAATCTTTAATACAAAAATTCAGCTAGTCTTATATTGGCTAATAGATGATAAAAGCAATGGTCTAAAAAGGTTTTTTATGAGAAAAGAGCTTCAAATCGTTCCTTCTGATGTGAAGTATCTATCACAATAGGTGCTTGTAAATTAGATTTCTAATTCATAAAGTTTAAGTATTTTATTTACTTCTTTTATAGACCTTTTTTGTACAACCTTTTCTTAGTTTGTGAATAAGAGATATAATTTGTCCAAAGCTTTAGCTGAAAGATATATACGGTTAGACCTGCTTTTATGCATGCATATGCATGTAATGTCTGTTCGCACATGTGATCTGCTAATAATATATATTGTTGTAATATTACATTTTATATCTTTTTTATTTTGTTATTCGTATGACTAAATCTTTTTTTACAGCTACTCCATGTCACGTTGTTTATTTATCATCTTCTTTTTGTCATTACATATATTAAACTTAAAAATTAAAAAATAAATACTGTTGCAAGCTAAATAAAAATAAAGTTGTTATTTGTATCTTATATTAATCGATAAAATTATACAATAATATAGCTTTTTGTCTTTTAAGTTTTATTATTTTTTTTACTTTGCTTTGTTAAATTTTGTATCTGCTCGCCATACATAATATCTGTGAAATGGATGAACACCCTCTTCGTGATATCCTTTGAAAATATAAAGAAAGAAAAAATGAGATTTCTGAACAATGCAACCTTCATCAAAAATGCGATAGAGAAAGAAAACATGTTAAAAGGTTGAATGAAAATGCTGAACAATGAAAAAACTGTTTAAGTAAAAACTGTGAAAGATGTTCTATTAATTGCAATAATCACGAAAATCACCAGTATAATACTCCATTTCATATTATAAATGACCAGCCAAATACTTCGTATCATATTATTGATGACCATTGTCTTCCCGATTCTGACCTAAACTTACTCCATAAATTTCGCTTTAAAATTGATAAATTTGCTAATAATCTTTATACTGTATACAATGAATGTTTTCTGTCAATCGAATTTGTATGTAGTGAATGTCGTTGCTGCTACTCAGAAATTAAAGGGCTGAAAAGACTTAAATTAAATCCTAAATTGAAAAAGTTCTCATCAAGAAATAATATGAATCCAGGTGATGTACCTGAGGAACTACAGTCAACTCTTGTTATAACGAACTCTATATCCTAGACCTCAACTTCGCTATAAGGTTATAGTAAAGATTTTAAGAGATTTGATTGGCTAATTTGCTATAATAAGAGTATTTTTATTATATTTGTTCAAAAAATTCGTTATATAAAGAGTTCGCTATATTAAGAGTTGATTGTACAAGGTCTTACTCAAATAGAAGAGATGCTCATTGCCCAGATATTTCCCATCATCTCCGTATATCATCTGAGTGGTGACCAATATGCGTATCAGGATAACGTGATTAATTTTCCTCAAAACGTTCAGGAATTCGCTACATATCTACCTCATCATCTATTATCACTTAATATTCTTGTTATACGTCATCACTCTTCTAATGGTAGAGCATTTAAAGATTTTAATGTACATTATTTCATGGTATCTCATGCTCTTTACTGGTTGAAGCATAATAATCATTACTATTTTAATATCATCATTAATGAAGAAGTTTTGAGAGCTTTATCTGATAATGGCTCTCTTGATGATCAGATTCCTCAACTTGAAGATATAAGTGATGAAATCTCTAATAACGCAGATAACCTCAATGATTCAATGGTTAATAATTTTGTTCTATTCCCTTTTCTACCCCTAAAGAAAATACTGCTATTACTGATACACTTACTCAATTACAAGCTGAAATTAAATCAACTTTATGGCCCAATATAGATGAAGTTTCGGTAAATGAATTCCAAACTCTGGATATATTGTTCGTGCATTTCTGATCTTATACCTTATTGGAGCTACCAATCTTCGTTCAGAACGTGCTAGAGATGTAAAACTGGCTGAGTATTTTTTGCACTTACTCAAGTATAAAGATGGCTGATTTACTCGTCATGCTCATTAGTGCTACTTTGCTTTAAACTTGCAAATGCGTTGGAGGGTCCTGCAAAAGGGAAAAGTGTATGTAAAGCAGAGTTTAAATGATGGTCAGTGTACCATTGAAGATTTGCAGAAAATGCTTGAGAATGATAATCATATAGCGGATAAAATCATACGATTTGAAAAAGATTTGCGCAATTTTTATCAGTTTTGGAATAGATATCGATCATAACTGAAAGATATGATTAATCAATTAGGAATGAATGACATGCTATTTTTTACCTTTAGTGCCACTGATTTCCATTGGCCTGATTTACACAGGCTTATGCTGCATAAAAATTCTTTGAGTACGTTATCTGAGCAGGAAGCGATCACCTATAGACGCCAAGACTTAATTAACAATCCTCATATTACCGCTTGGTTTTTTGAAAAACGCTTTGAACTTTTTTTTGAAAAAGTACTAGTTCCTAAATAAAACCTTAAGGATTAATAGTTCTGTTATGAGTGGCAGCACTGTGGAAGCTTTCATATTCATGGTATAGCTAAAAGGAGAGATGCTCCTGTTATTGATTGGAAAAAAATGAAAGAGGATGAAGAATCAAGTATTAATGTGATCTAATACCTGGATTCTTTAGTTATTACAATTAATCCTGGTCTTAATGCACAGATCCCTGAGCGTCATCCTTATTAGAAATGTTTCGATGAGCTGCTATATGACAATTAGAATTATGTTGATCTGATTAACAAGCTGCAATAGCATACGTGATATAACGCATCTTATTGTTTTTATGTTAATCGTTCAGGACATCAATCTTGCAGATTTGGATGTCTGAAAGAAATTGTTGAAAATACATACCTGCAAGATGATAATAGACAACCAGAACTAATAACTGCAAGAAATGATCTGCTTATTAATTCTCATGATCGCTTACAGCTTTAAGGTTAGCGTGCGAACATTAACTTGAAACCTATCCTGAGCATCAAAAGTTACTTTGAATTACATTATAAAATACGCGAGTAAATCTGAACCTCGCTCTGCTACCTTTTCAGATATGTTAATCAGAATTCTCAATAACAGTAATTCAGGTAATTTGTCTTAGTGTTATTCAACGTCTACTACTTCAAACTGTTGCAGAACATGATATATCCGCACAAGAAATGTGCCATTTACTTATAGGCCTCCTCCTTTATCGTTCCAGCCATCAGTTTGTCTCTTTAAATCTCAATAAAGATACTCCTCAATGGCTTTGTGGATCAGAAGCATTTCCCATTTTGGCAGATGAAGAAATCAGTCAGACTGTGCTATCTGCAAAAATATTGGGATCGTCCGCTGAACTTGAGGATCTTTCACTTTTTAAACTGTATCTGAAATATCGTTATTGTAAAGGTCACTGGAAAATATGCAAAAGTGAAAATATCGTGTGTGTCTGGCCGCGTCTTTCATTTCATTATAATGGCACACAATAGGAAGATTATTATCATATTAAAGTCCTACTTCATATTAGCCATTGTGATTTAAGTGTATTGACTGATGATAACAGTGCCTTCTGATCTGATCTCTTCGATCGTTACTATGGAATAATTGAATCTGCTCTAGATTTACTTAGTCTACCAATAGACACTCTAGAAAATGATGCTGTTAACGATAAAAGCGATCAGGATTGTGAAGATCTAGACGATATTGAAGGAGAGATCCGCTCAGATTGGATGATCCTTTCAGAGATGAGACCTGATGCAGAGTTTGAAATTGCTTCCGATTTAGACTTCCGTGATGTTGACCGTAATTATGACTGAAGTGCTGATCTTAGAATGCATTACCCTAATCTTGATATTGCTACTATTTCTAATTTTATACTGTAAGCTCGCGGTTCCACTAATCTTAATGATGCTTCCTTGCCTAATTGTGCAGTAGATTCCCGATCTTTGAATCTCATTACACTACCCTACTTACTGATCAAGAATGCGTTGATCTGTTCAGGCTTATTATGTTAGAAACTACCAGTACAGGAAAGTCTTATTTAATCAAGATGATTCAAGACTGGCTTTATGAAATTGCTCGTGATCATGATGTCATTAATTCACCTGTTATGCTGCTTACCCTGACTGGTATTGCGGCATTTAACATCTATAGCGTAATGATCCATTCGTCTTTTTCTATTATGATATTTAGCAAAAGTTTTGATTTAACTGGCGAAAATCTGAAAAAACTGCAGAAAAAATTAGACAGTGTATACTATTTCGTTATTGACAAAAAAAATATGGTTGAGCGTCGCATGCTTGGCTTAGTTGACTTACATTTACATCAAGCCTTCCTAAAATACGAAAATCAAGTATTTGGTAGACAATCTGTAATTCTTGTCAGAGACTTTGATCAACTTCCACCTGTATTTGATGAACCAATGTATTCTCAAGTTTTACGTCAGGATTCTCTATCAAATAATACTATAGCAGTTTATTGACAATTTCACGAAGTCTATTATCTTAGTATTGTTCAACGCTAATCTGGTAATTCATAAAAGCAACATAAATTCAAAGATCTCTTATTGCACTTGTGTGATGGTAAATTGACTAAAAATGACTGGTTGTTACTTACTACACGATTTTCTAATGCTTCAGATGTGTTAGCCTTCTTAGACCATGTTCGATTCTCTGATGCCACTTGTATTATACCTTGTAGATCTGATGTTGATGAGTTTAACCTCAACAAATTCAAATCCTTAAATAACCCTATTGTTAGGATTAACGTAATTTATACAGGTGGTAGTGAAATTCGTAAAGCTGATTCAGATGTAGCAAAAGGCCTCAAACCTTACTTACTATTATCAATAGGTTCAAAGGTTATGCTAAGGACTAACTTATGAACTGAGGCCGGTTTAGTTAATGAATTGGTAGGTACAGTAGCAGTCATAAGTATCTGACCGCCCAAGATCATCTAAAATTATTATATAACTACCCCTTAAATTTTCCAGAAATATAATATAACACAATACATGATTACCTGTAAATTTATA
>CAJVPP010003963.1:0-10384 GCA_910592005.1 Funneliformis mosseae
AATAGATATAATTAATGTTAGAAGTAAAAAGAATTTTAAGATCAGCATAAAGGTTAAAGAGAAAGATCATAAAACATGATTTTTATTTATCTTTCATGTTAGAGAATTTGAAAGCAAATCAATTATCAAATAAGCTTATAAGGTGATAATTTAATTTACTATATAAAGTTTGAAAAAATATCAAGAATGTGTACAATGTCATTATATTTTTAATATTTTGCTAATTACAGTAAAATAAGAGGTTATATATCAACTAATAATGAAATATATAATATTTTTAATATGAATAAGAAAGATTATATATATATTATTTTTAAGTTAACATTGATATTAAAGAGGAATAGTTCTAATATATAATGTAGTGATGAGATAATGATTGATTGCAATTTGTTGAACCAAATAGAAGCTTTTAGGATTATCAAATTAATTAAAAAAAATTTAAAATCTGATAAAGTAAAAAGGGTTATGTTGTTTAATATTATAATCTAATTAATAAATATAAATTATTTATCTTTTAATTTAATAATAAATTTGTGATAATCTAATTATCATATATATCATATAATAGGATATTCTCTCATAATATATAATTATTATCAATATTGCTATTAATAATAGTCAAATTGAATGATTTTAGTACTGAAAGTAAAGCAAATCACCAATCTTTGAATTTGAATATATTGTTATATGACTAATAAGAGTAAAATAATTAAACTAATTATTCATTTTATTATAGAAGATAAGATCAAATTAATGAAATTATGTCTAATAAACCTTTATTATTAATAAATTTGATAAAGTTTAAAAGCTTTACCAATATTTACATTAAGTATAAATATGTGAATTTATAAAATAGTAAAGAATGAATTATAGTTGCTAGTGTAGCTTTTGTTAAATGTAAATTTTATTTAAAAAGTTTCCTATATGATTTCATAATTTGATCATAAAATTTGAAGTTAAGAAATATCAATTGAGTACAATATAGAATATAAAGAAAAGGATAGAGTTAAAATACAACTTTTAATTATTTATTTATAAAAAATTTTCTTTTTATTATCAGTATAATAATAGATATTTTATTTTTCATTTGCTACTTAATAAAAGAACTATTTAGAAAAAAGGAGATCTAAATACTAAGATATTAGGTAAATGATTTTAGATCTATTGGTGTAATTATATTTAAAATGAAAATAAATAAAGTTGGTTATTAATATTAATATCAAAAGAACTGATTTATCTTAGTTAACAAGAATGCTATTTAATTGATAAAATTATCTGTTATTATTAAGATTAATTTAAATTTATATTTAGATTTATTATTTCAAAGTGTATCATCTATAAAAGTAAGGGTTAAAACTTACATAAATAGTGAATTAATTATAATATAATTAATATTAGGATATCATTTTGCTGATAAATTGTATTCTAAGAAAGTATTTTAAATTCAGTATAACATGAGATTATAATAAATATACTAAAATATAGGTAAAATAATTTTACCTTGATATATATCAGAAAAAATTGGGTAGTAATTAATATTATTATAAGCTATAAAGATCTGATTATAATAATTTGAGAATAGAAAAACTACAAATTGAAGAAAAGAATAAGGAAGTTTTAAATAATTAAGAGTATGAATTAATATTGCTACATTAACTCTATCATAAACCTTTAATATGTCTTGAAAAAAGATTTAGAATTGTTTATTTTTATGAGATAATCTATTATATTTAATATTGTCAAAAATATGAATGAGCTCAAAAGTGAAACAAAATAGTAAATCAGTAAAGTTGTGTTGGTCCAATTACCAACACTGATTATATAAGTACAATTCCTTATATATTCTATTAAAAATTATTTAGTAAGATTAGTATTTTCTTTATTGTAATTAATTTTTATTTATTTAATTACTTTTCTAATATAATAATTATAAATCATTGTTTCTTGTTATGACGTTATAATGATGTACCATCATGACGAAATAAATCGCGTCATAATTTATTAATTCTTTCTTGGGAGGCTTGAGGCGTAATCCGCCATTGCCACCATCCCATCTGTTTACAGCTAGCTCAGACAAAGAATGACTTAGTTCAAAAACTTACTCCGGAACCAAAAGAAAATATTTTCAATAATATTCGATTGCTGCGCCCCAACGCAATCGAAACCCAAAATAAAATAAAAATAAAGCTAGTTCAAAATGCAAAAAAATACAATGTAAAAAAAATTTAAAACTCACTGCCTTATTCAATTATAAGCCAAAAGTAGTAAGAGAAAAAAAGAACATTTAATTTTTTTAATATATAAGCATCAATGCATTTAAGCATAAAGCATGATGTTTAGAGTCGGAATTGTCTAAACTTTATTTGGCAATTAAACTAACCAAAATTGAATTTGCTGGTTAATTCAAAATCGAAAATAATAAGTTTTTTCCTTGACCAAAAATTCTTTTTTTTTTTCCACATTTTAAATTTTAAAAAAAAATTTATTATTAATGCCCGAAAATTCTGAGCCAGTTGCAGTACAAGAAGCTTTAACGAAAGAAACAGGCAATTTGCTGTTTCATCAAATTCGTCAGAAAGAAAGCAAAGATATATTTGCTGATTACATAATACTCATTAAAACAGTTTCTTTAAAGAATTTTACGCCAGCTGATAAGGAGGTTCATAAAAAAAAACTAGAGAAAACATGCAGAACAGTCTTGACAAGGTTGCAACAGGCTGGTCTTCGAGCTGAAATTCGCAGAGGTTCTGATAACTTTATTTTTGTGTTCGTTATTTGTGAATTACAGAGGTTAAATAGAGAGGTCGAAATATCAAGGTATGATTCTCATCAATTAATAAGTATTTTGCCAGTCACTTATGTTAAGTTTGTTAGGTTGGATTCTAATTTTTTATTATATCGATAAATTTAGGATTTACGACTGGTTTGCGGGTGTTCGGAAAAGAGACATTCAGGATGATGAGGAGGAAAGTAACGAACCTTTATCAGATTCTGAACGATTACGCCTAGTATACGAAATCATAACGAATCCTCCTCAAGAAGGAGGCGCTGGTATTAATCCTGGACTTGGTGATTTTGATTTTGTCGAAAGTATATTACCTCTTCATGATGACGAATATAATGAGGTTTGTCTCGTTTTATCAATTATTAAAATTTATTCATGTCGTATATTTAAAATTTTTTTTTTTGACGCTTTTATTTATCATCATCTTTTGTCGCATCTCAATAGGACTGGATAAAGACTTGGTCAACTAAATGGATAATCGATAAAGAAGACCTACTCAGATTGAGAAATCATTTTGGAGAAAAGGTATACAATCACATTATTATATAAATTTTATTAACTCTTGGTCATTAATAGAATTTTTTCTTCATTTTTTTTTTTAGATCGCATATTATTTCGCTTTTCTTCAATATTATTGTGTTTGGCTTATCGCGCCATCAGTTGTCGGAATATTAACTTGGTTATTTTTATCCGAATATTCCATCTTCTTTGGAGTCTTTATCGTTCTGTGGTCCGTAATATTCACAGAGTTTTGGCGACGAAAAGAGTATGAATTTGCTATTTTATGGGGAGTTCATAATTACTCTCAGGTTGAACGTCGTCGTCCAACTTTCCAGGAAGAACGTTACGTTTCGGATCCCGTAACCGGCGAAATGAAACCATATTTTTCTCCATGGAAAAGATGGTTACGAAGAGCTGTCGCGGCTCCTATAATTATCATGTTCAGTTTGACATTAGCGATGGCATTACTTTTCTATTATTTATTTGAAGTTTTAATGTCCGAGTATTATGATGGACCATTCAGAGAACAGTTGGTATGTATCGTCCAATTTAAAATGACTTTGTTGCTATCATAACCAATGCACTTTATAAATTATACGAACTTTTATTAATTATAGATATATCTACCGACTGTAGCGTATTGTGCTCTAGTTCCTACTCTTAACATGTTTTACGCAAAGATTGCGCGACGTCTCAACGAATATGAGAATTATGAGACAGAGTCCTATTATGAATTTAACCTCACTCAAAAGATCTTCATATCAAATTTCCTCATAGGCTATCTATCAATATTCTTTATTGGCTGGATTTATATTCCCTTCAATGATGAAATTGGGCAATACTTTCAGAGTTTCTTTGAAATCTTTGGATTAACACTTAAAATTAAGCATGTTGGACCAGAAAGATTAATGAATGAATTGAAATATTTTGTTTTGACCGCCCAAATTATGAGTCTTCTTATGGAAATTGGATTACCATATTTACTACGAGCCGGAGCGGTTGGGGTTAAGAAAATTCAACGAAATACCACCAAAGATGGCGCAAGGAATGAAGATGAATCTGCATTTTTGAAGAGAGTTAGAAAAGAAGCGAAATTGCCCGTGTATGATATATATGAGGACTATTCTGAAATGATCACTCAGGTATTTAATTTATATCCATTTTGAATAGCTTTATATGCATATATAATTTATTAATTATTTTTAAAATTTTTTACAGTTTGGTTATGTAAGTTTATTTTCAGTCATATGGCCGTTAACACCTGTAGCGGCACTTATCAATAATTGGGTAGAATTACGTTCTGATGCCATTAAATTATGTGTACATACTCGACGACCAATTCCATGTCGTGCTGATAGCATTGGTCCATGGTTGGAAAACTTGGTAATTTGTTTTAGTACTTATTCTATTTTAAAAATTCTATCGGTTGTATTAAATTATTATTAACATTTCCCCAGTCGTTACTCATCTGGCTATCAGCGATAACAAATCCATCTTTGCTTTATTTATATCATCCAACCTCAAACGCGTTCTCTTCTGCTTCATTAATTGTCATAATGGCACTTATATTTTGTGCTGAGCATCTTCTCAGTCTTATTCATTATCTTGTAAAACAAATGATGTTAGCAATCCCAAGTCCAGCAGATGACTATATTAAAAAACAAGAATATGAGGCTAAGAAATGGTTACTGGAAAAAAAAGCAGGAAAATCTCCAGTTAGATCTAGATCACAAAGTATTGATACTCTCAACATGCAGGGAACTGTAGATTATTCCTCAGAACTTGAAGTATCTCTTCGCTATGCTATTCATGACTATAAGTCCGAATGAGGGCATATTAAGAGAGAGAGATATCACTTGAAAATATTCAGTATCTCCACAAATTTATAAGTGAACTTTAATAGCCTAATTTATATAAAAAGTTTTATTTATCTAGGACTTCAAAATTTCCAAATGGTGCATCATAACTTCTATAATTATTCAAAACATAAAACCGATTTTATAAATTTCAGAGAGTAGATTATCAATCGTCGTTCGCGTTGACCACAATTGTCTGAAACAAAATACATTTTTTTCTTTCAAATTTGTAACAATGTCCAACAGCAACTATAAAAGTACAATAAAAAGTTAAAAATTTATTTAAGCAAAAAAAAAAGGTAATAATGTAATAAAAAAGAAGTGGTCTAAACTAAGTTGATAAGCCTATTGACCTAAAAAGTTGTTTTCCTTTAAAACTTCGTTTCCACATGATATTCAAAGTTTACCAATGAATTGCATCACTTCGACAGTGGAGAATGATGTGAAAAATTATATAAAATTTTGGCGTGAAAATTGCATTTTTTGTTAAATATCTAATCCTGCGTATAGATATTCCTTGAAATCATTAATTGGATCGTGTAAATTCAAAGATTCCAAGGATTTACCAATCTTTTGCTTAATGTTTTATCTCGATATTCTGCTACGATGTATTCAAACACTAAAAATAAATAGTCGTTTATTCCATTTGAATGAAACAGTCAACAGTATAATGGAAAACAGAATGCATAGACTGGGTATTCTTAAGGATAGGTCGGCAGACTCCTTCAACCGAGCGAAAGGACGGTATGGCCTAACGAAAGTAGGGATATGCGTGACCGTGAAAGTGAAAATTACCAGCGAAGAATAGAAAGTATGAATGCAAAATCATGTATCACCTGCACGTATGCCGATATGTTAAATAAACGCCTATCGTCATTCGTGATATTAGACGCGATCAGGTCAGATATACAGTATAAAGGCGATTTTAAGAAACAAACGTCTCATTTTTAAGTTATTCGCATATACGATGTCGGATCATGGAATTCAAGAACCATTTTTTTATCTGTATCTAGTTGTAATGTAAAAAGAAGTTTCTTAAAACGATTAAATATGATGGTGATTAATTTTTTTTTTTAATAATAAAATTAATGAAAATTTATTTTTTGAAATGAGCAGAATAATAATAAATTAATTTTCGCATGGAATTAACAGTAGTAATTTAAACATTTTTAAGAATGGAAGTTTGATGTGAAAAAGGTAGTAAATAGAAATGATAATTATATGATGCCAAATCCATCTAGTCTACAGTTTGTGTAAATTTTGAAATTTAACTCCGATAAAATGATTGAAATATTAAAGTTTTAAAATGTGTAAAACCAAATGTTTTATTAGTAAATCTCAAAAAATTTCGGAAAAACCGAAATGATAAATTTCACAAGAATTTATAATGTAATTGATATTCATACATAAATAATAAATCGCAATAACCGGAGATATTGAAAATCTTCATTTTCCCACACATTTTTTTCATTAAATCAAAAATGCCACCTGTCAAGAAACAACGAAAACTTTACAAGCAGCAGTCAAGAATATCAAATGGAAGATTTGGACCAAAAAAAAAAAAATAAACCATCCAACACAATATGAATTAATAAACGATAGTGAAGAGACCGATGATGTCACTTTTGGATTAGAAAATGCGGAAGATTGGGGACAGTGGATGGGAGGATAAAATTGATCAAAATTTATGATAATTGGATTAGGTAAGAAAGCAATTATTTTTATAATAATTTTTTTATGAGGTGAGAAAGCAATTATTTTAACAATAATTTTTTATTTATTTATTTATTTATATGTGTTTTAGAATGAGATGTAATTAACGAATTTGAAAAAAAGAAACGAGGTCCATATAGCGTCAGTAAGACACCAAAATCAACATATTATGATAAGTGGGATCCAAGTGGCAAAGACCACAAGTTTTTTTTCCAATACGCAAATACCAACGCTATTGTAAATTTGGATCATAATATTGAAAATGAAAGTAAAATACTTGAGATTTTAGCTCCGGACACATAACAGTTCCCTGTTAACCTAGTTTAACAAATACTCGGAAACAGGGATCGTTGTAAGTCCTGAGAGAATTATTGGATAAAAATCATGTGGTGGATAGAGAAATACTCTCATAACCAAAATTTACTCAATACATAGAAATAAAGCAAAATACAAGTTAATAAAAAAATTATCTATTATTTTTACTAAACCTTTACTTTTTACTTTTTTACTTTTATTTTATTTACAAAATCTAATGAAATTCTATAGCTTAGCATTATATAATGATAGTTGTGAGATTCAAAGAGGATTCCAAGAAATAATATTTTTTTAAAATGAATTGTTAACGTATGTAAATCGTTTCCTTATATGGGTAGGTAACTTCTGAAAAACGGGACATTTGCTGACAAATTTACTGCGTCACTTACAACTGATATCCAATTCACGTGAAAAGACGATCGTTCAGCAACCAATCACCTGATCTGTTATGATGCAATGATCTATGTACCATTATGATCATTTCGTATCGGATGTTTTTCATTATTACCCTTCAATTATCAAATTATCAAATTCATATTTAATTATTTAATTAAAAGATATGAAAATTTCCGTTACTTTAAGACGCCTGATAAGCGTTTACATTTAATATTTAAAAATTTTGTCAAAAATTTATATATATATATTATTATAAAATGGAAAACTTCGAAGACGAAATGATTGAACACTCTAACTATGACAACAACGAAGTAATTGAGCAGAAATTTACCGAAACCATAGAACCTTTGTCACCTGTTACAGAACAGGCTGAGGGGGTTAGTTACAACAATGATTCAGGGACTAACCCAAATCGACGTGCTTCTATTGCAGTATCACGTTTTAATAGTATGATAGACCCTAATACTTTAGGCTCGTGGATGAGTAATGGCATTGGATATGGTAGTCAGGCGGTTAAGACTAAAAGACGCGCTACTATGATAGATCATAATAGTGTAAAAAGTGGTTTTGTTTCATTACGTGCCCCTGATGGTGTAGACTTATCAATGTTTAATGAAGAAGTTAGTGATGCTGATTTACCTCAGGAATTCGAAAATTTTCTGGTATGTGATATATTTTATTATGAAAATTAAAATTAATTAATTATATTTTTTGAATGATTTTTATTTAAATTTAAATTGAACTTTTAGAATGAAATGAACATACAAGAACCTGCACGAAAAAAAATGTTACAGCTTTCTATCGATCAAAAACGAACAATTATACTTACACATAAACAAGCTCAAGAAATTAAACCGCAAACGCAACCGCAACATCAAAGCGAAACCCAAGAACAGCAGCAGCAACATACGCGACCTGATTCTCAGACATATCAACAAAAGAACTTTTTAAATGTTGCACAAGATTACGATACTATGTCTGATATGTCTGGTAAAATACAAATACGTGATTTTGATGTAGCTTCCGCTACAAGTACCGCTAGTGAAAATGATTACGCAGAACAAAAGCCAAATAATCGGCTTTCATTGTCTTATTGGCTTTATAATACAGAGCAAAATCGCTCTTCGTCACCACCATTAACAAATATACCCGAACAGACAAGGCCGGTTGTTCAATCGACTTCTCAAAATCGCTCAAGTGGATTATTTGGTTCTTTATTATATTTATATCCTTCGGCTGGAAATTCAACAAAATTACAGGATACACCTGAATTCTATATCGAAAAATTAACACAAAAGTGAGTTAAAATTTTCATTTGGGGAGTTTTAAATATTTTCAATGAATTTGGTTTGAACGTTGGAATTTTTCAATTTTAAAGGAATGCTGCACCTAAGTTGTTAGCAGATACTTTATTATCTTTACGAATAACCTTGTCTTCGGCAAAGTTATCTTGGTTAAGAGAGTTTTTAGAAAATAAGGGATTATTGGTGCTGGATTCTATCCTTGAGAGACATACTATTCGGGATAAGAAGAGGTTAGCAAAAATTTATAAGTTCGTTATTCTATTCCGGTTATAACTTCTAATTAAATTCTTTAAATTAGTACAGCTAGAAATTCTGACCAAGACGATCGAATACAGTCACAATGTATTCGATGTTTAAGAACATTGATGAATACTGAGGCAAGCTTACATCATTCTCTTATATCGTAAATATCTTATTCCTCATATATAAATTGATCATATTTTCTATTTAGATTGGTTTTCGACAAGTTTTGAAATATTCGTCACTGGTTGCTAGCATTGTTTTTTGTCTTCACACTACTAATAACAAATTACGTTCTCAAGTGGCTGATGTATTGGCAGCGTTATGTGTGCTCTCCTTGGATGGACATAAATTAGTTGTTGGATCTTTCACGGAATTTCGTGTAATTCATGAGGAAAAATTTCGGTTTCAATATTTAGTTGAAAGCTTGAGAAGAAATGAGGAAGAAGATAGTACTTCTATTGAATATAAAGCTGCTGGACTAAGTTTAATTAACGCGATCGTGAATTCTCCTGATATTATCGAGGAGCGCATTCTTTTAAGAGAGGAATTTGAAAGGAGAGGAATTGATGATGTTTTTAAGGTAAATTTATTCTCCAAGTATTCAAATAGGAATGCGTCGATTTTTTAAAGAAATAATATTCTTAGGTTACTTATTATATAAATACATGTTAGGTTATCAAAGATTCTGACCCTCCTGAATCTGTATTAAAGCAAATTGAGGTTTATCAAGAGGAGCGCCAAGAAGATTTAGATGAACTTTATGAGAAAGCCCATGAAATTGTAAGAGATAATAAGTAAGTTATGTTCGAGGGGAATATATAAATTATTTCTTTAAACTGTAGATAAATTTTTAAATTAAATTTTATAGGAACCCACTTTCAATAGTTGCTGGATTACTTCAACAATTGGAAAGTGACAGAAATTTACATCGTCGTGTTATTGAGACACTTAAAAATTTATTAAGGATTTCATGTAAAAGCACTGGAGAGTTCGTATAGATTTCATACATGTAAATTTCTTGTTACTATATAAATCATTAAAATTTTATAATTTATAGGAGGTATCAAAACGAGATATGGACTTTGCTTGAGCAATTTATAGAGCAAATCATTTCTTTAAATAATCTAGGGCAAGGTAATTTAATTATAATTTATTTTTGTTCAATTTATTATTTTTTTTTTTTATTTCAAAAATATTAATTAGAATTATGAAAATTTTTAGAATGGCCAAAGTTTATGAATGAATATCACTCATCCATACAGCATATTGTC
>CAJVPP010003964.1:0-10384 GCA_910592005.1 Funneliformis mosseae
AGAAAATTAAAAACAAATAAAATTTTTTGATAATTTTAAACTTTATATATAAATAAAATATATATAAATATATTTAATAATTATTTATATATTTAAAAATTAAAAATATAATATTATATATATAAATATATGTAAATTTATATAAATTTATATATTTTAAAATATATATAAAATTAGATAAGATATGAGTTAAAAATTTTTTTAGATATCATTATATTACTAAATTATTATTTATTTATATTTTTTAATTAAAAATTTTTAAAATATAAAATTACATTTTTTTTATAAAGCAAAATGCTAACTAATTTATATAAGTATTTAAAGATAATATTATCATAAATCATTATTAAAACATAAACTACAATATTAAAATTTAATATAAAATAATTTGTGATATAATATGATATATTTTTAAAATGTTTAAAAATTATATAATTAATAATTACTAGAAAATGGAAATTTATTGAGTTTAAAATAATCTTAATTAAAAAATTCATACTGATATTTACTTTTATCTAGATTTTTGTGTAATTATAAAGCCAATTAGCATTAATTCAATTATTGAGTGAACAGATATTAGAACATTATATATTATCTTATATTGTATTATTTAGTTCTTCACTTCATTTCAGATAATAATAATATTTTATTTTATGATATAGATTGTAATATTAAAAAATAAATTAGTTAAATTTTAATTATATAAAATATTTTTTAAGTAATTAATTATAAAAATTAAGTAATAATAATTATATTACATTATTTTAAATTAATCAAAATTATTCTTTTAAGCATATAGTAGACAAATTTATTTTATAATTAAAATTATTTTTAATATTTTAAATATTTTAAAATAATTTATTTAAAAGTTAATATTTTTATAATAAATTTTATGATATTTTAAATTGATAAATTATTATGAAAAAAATTAAAATTTTAATCTTATATATATTGCTATCTATTGATTTCAGAAATATAAAACTAATAGGTTTTAATAAGATAATCTAATAAAATAAATTTTATTTTTTTTATAATTATTAGATAATTAATTATTTTAAAATTAAAAATTGAAAAATTAATATATATTAATAATTACTAATTTTAAAAATTTAAAAATACTATTATTAGATATATCTTAATTATAGATGGGAAATTATAGTTAATTAAGATTTGGTTAATTAACTAATTAATTAATCAAAAATTAACTATAATATAAATTTTAATATAAAATCTTTATTAATTTTTTTATTATTGTTTATCATAATATTACTTATTAAATGAAAATTTATTATATTATATATAAGGCATGTTACAATAAAACTAGACAAAGTGAACATTCTATAAATGAGGGACTGATTATAATATGACTATAAAATTGACTAATGTGACTGATAAATTTTTAAAAAGTAATGATGATACTCATTTATAACTTATGACTTGTTAATTTTAATATTTACTTTATCATACTAGAATGTGATGAATATAAACTATAACATGATTAATATAAGGTTATCTTTATATAAATAATATTAATATGAAACTAATTTACATTAAATCTACTATAAAACTAAAGAATTATAATACCATTTAAAGCATTCTCAAAAAGGAACAATTACTTTCTTAATTTTAATTAAGATTATTTTTTAGTTTCTTTAACTTCAATTTAAGTACCTAAACCATTTTGTTGCCCTTTTAATAATTTGTTTTCCTCTTTTAACTACTTAATTTTTTCTTTTAAATTCTTTATCTTATCCAACAACTCTTGCTTTTGTCTTTTACTTCACTTTTCAGACTTCTCTTGAAATTTGACTACTTTTTTTTTCAATTTCTAATGCTTCTTCAATCTCATTTAGTTATTCTTTTAAGAAATTTATTTGTCTTTCATAAAAAGCAGACATACTTTCTCTTTCATGAGGCAAGTTAGGAAGTTTTTTTCTTCTGAATTTTTATTTCTTTTAATATAGTGATAAATAACTTTATTAGTAAGATATTTAATGTTAGATTGAATTCTTAATTGATCATATCTATTATACTTTAATAACTCATCATTTTCAAAGCTTACCTTGCAATTTTCACAAATAAAATCATTTACTAATATTTTGTTAGTGATTTAATTACAGGTTTTATTTGATAAGATGCTTTGTTAAGGCCAAAGCAAAAATCATATACTGAACCATCATTACACCAATCTTCTAATTCTAAAAGTATATAGGTTAGATTTTTCATATATTAATAACTGCCAATCTTTACCTATATCTTAGTAATAAGTTTTTATTCTAGTTCTTGTTTTTCAGATTTAACTTTTTCTACTAAATATTAAAATTTAGTTTTTACTTTTCATTTAAAGATTTTGAATTTGTTTGACAACTTAGGTAAAGGTTTGTCTAGATAAATTTTTAAACTGTTTTGTTTCTTTTCTACTAGTCTTTCATTAAGCTTTTCTAAAGCTCAATTATTTTTTTTTGATTGCTTTACCAACTTTATATTTTCTACTTTTTCTTCAACAAGTCTTCTAACAAAATCAAGCAATATAATTTTGGTATTAAGTTCTTCTTTCAGTCTTTCTTTTTCTTTCTTCCCTCATTCACAAGCATCTCACATAGCTTCAATATAAGTTTAACCTTCACTTTAAGCTTCTTTAAGTTCCTTTTGTAATCATTTAATATACTCTTCTAATTCTTCATACAAGTCAAAAATCTCAACAATACCTTTATGATAATATTCATTAAATTAAAAATTGCTAATAGCAGGTTTTTCTTTATCAAAAAAACTTGCATATTTACCATTTTTATGATAGTTTTCAAGAGCTTCTAAATGATCTAATCACATTTTATGTGAAATTTTAGACAATCAATGTCTTTTCTTATTTCTAATGATTTTTCTGTTATTATGATTTTTCCTTTATTTTATTTATTCTTTAATATACTTATATCTTTTTATTTAAGAAATATTAAGTATATATTTATTTTAATAATTTCTTTTTTATTTAAGTTTTAAAAATTAAAAGCAAGAAAATTCTATTCATTTTCAGTATAAATTAATTGTAGACATGTAACGTCTTTAAACTTATCTTTGACAAATAATCGAATATTATGATAAAGATATTCCTATCTTTTATAATCCAAAGGAGGAGGCATTAGCACTAAAATTGAAAAGGATTTGATTTCTTTGGTAATTTCAGAAATGCTTGCTTTTTTTAGTTTTTAACAAATTAAATTCAATAAATGTACCATTAGCCACCAGCTGGGCTTTGACAACTTTAAGTCAAGCTACTTCAAAAAGAAAATACTAATATTTTTGTAAACCACTCAATTTCTTAAAAAAAATTTCAATATAGAATTAAGATCTAAATATTGAAAACCTTTGCCATTGTCATAACACTAAACTTTGTTTAAACTCACTATACTTGATTTTTTTTACAATTTTAATAATATGATCTATATAATCTACTATTATTTTGCGGTATAATTTCTTAATCAATTTAAAATTACCATTACATTTAAATTTAGTATGTCTAGATATCATAAAATTTAGCTCAATACTTTCATAATAATCGCAAATTACTAAATATAAGTAAAATCAAATAATAACATTGTTTTTATTTTGTCCTCCTGCATTATTACAAGTAATCTTAAATATTTTTCACCTTTATTCAATTTTTTAATTCTATTGAATACCAGACTCAGTGTGCCATTAGGGTCTTTGCTAATAATTTTATCTTTATTAAAAACATAATTAATTTGTTCGCATATTGCTTTATTATGAATACTAAATAAATGCATTTTATATAGACTGAGATAAAATATTACTTACTTATTTATCAGAATAGGATACATAAATATTATACGTTTAATTATAATTGTAATAAGCAATTGCGTCAATACTACAAAATTGGTTTTACCTTTTATCACAAGATAATTCTCATCTACTAATTTCCTCTATTGTTCTGCTAATTTCGTATTTTTGTTGTAATAATTTCTCTCTAATTTAGCCTTAACTAAATATTCTTTATACTTGTTTAGTAAGTTTCTTACTTCTTCTTCCTTACAAATATTATACTATAGGCTATTCTGAAAATATTAACACATATCACATAAATCCGTTCGTGAACTCATAATTTGAATATAAAGCGTTAATTAGTGTCATAACTTACGAAACGCATCATATTTTAACAATTTTAATGTGCTATCATTTTTGATATCTGCAATAAAATTATGATAGACTGATTTATAACTCATTTCAGCTAGCAAAAGTGTAAGCAATTGAGTAATGCAATTAATATTTCTACTAGGACTTGGTAATCAATAGATTTAGCATAGTTTTCAAGAAAATTCTTCATAGCGGTAGCAACAATTATATCAATGATTATTTTGGTTTTTCATCTTGGCATTCTTTTTACATTACCATGAATACGTGGAATTATACTATTCATTGTCAGGTAATTTTGATATTTTTGAGGTGAGTGCAGCTAATTTCTAACATATTTAGATACGTTTTCTAACAAAGCAATGTATTGTGATCTCATAATAAAAGGTTATCTTATTAGTACGTATTTTCTTTTTAAGATGTCGACTGGCAGTTATTTCTCTACCATTTATTGCTTTCAACTGGATCATTAAAAATATATCTTGCTCAGGTTTAGAGAGAGCTTGAAATACCTCACGTAATTTTGCAAACTTCTCTTATAGAGTCATTTTTGAGCAACCACAATTGCAACCTATCTCCAAGAAACGCATAGCTTTTTCGTACTCATTGTTATTATATTCATTATTATTCATATCAGTGTTGTCAAATGATATTAAAATGACATTGAAATAACATTAAATAACATTAAATAACATTAGTTTTATATAAGAAATGACAAATATCATTTAAAAAATAAGCAAATGATATTGCAATTTGCCAATACTGCTTCATATACAAATAATCCTATATATTAGTTTTATTATTGATCAGCCTACATGCAAAGGAATAAAAATTTTTCAAATTACATGATTTATTCTGACTATTTTATTCTCACCACTATCGAAAAGAGTTTCTGCAGTTATAGCAAAGTTAACATTGTGAATACTTCCTAAAGGCTAAAAGAGTATTTTTAAATGCCCTAAAAATATATATATAAGCTGACAGTAATTTAGACGATCTTTGAAGTAGTCTTTGTAAATGTCAAAAATTTCTTAAAAATGTTGAGCCAGGTGATATAGAGTTCTTCTCTTATGACAAATGCAATGAGCTTCTTAGTAGAAACATGCTTTTTAAGGATCTGACTACTACTGCTACTGCACCTCTTATTATTCGCTATCTAATATTAGACTCTGATGGTAAGCAAGCATTTTTTTTCACTTTTGCTTATTAAAGGCTAATAAGTTTTATTTATCTTTGATCTGTAGTTATTATCTGCTGTAATCTTTTCACAAAGTTGTTTAAATGTGACTTTTTGCATTCTTCTAGTCTTTGGTATCTTGTTCGTGCCTATTGTCAAAAAAAGTTTAAAACTCTGCAGTTAAACATTTCATACGATTTCATGTACAATAAGCAAAAGGATAATAAGGCAAGCAGTGAGAAGCTCATTGAGAACAAATATCAGTTAAATAAGGTGATATCAAAAATTAAGCTAAATGAAGATAATGAGAGTGAAATCTATCTTTCTATTCAGATTGAAGGTTGATTTGCAAGCATGAAATAGAAGTAATAAGAACATGAATGTGACTTGTCTTTGATTCTTGTAAGCAGAAAAGTATATAGCGACTGGCAGTGCTGTAACTGGAATAGAACATATTCTTGGATGAGACAGTCTAGGACAGTCTAAGTTCTTGGACAAAGACTTTATGATATCTGGAACATTTTTGAATATAAATATATATTGTAATTTTGAATAATTAGTAATTACTGAAATAATTATCTTGGACAGGACAGCCTGAAACGTCTCAGCTGTGACATTCTGAGACATTAAAGAGTTAGCAGAAATTCTTTAGTAGTTCTTGAAATATCAGGGATCATCTTTAGCTGATATTGGTCAATTTAATATTGATAACAACATGCTATATTTTCTGTTTGCAAATATTATCATATATTATCATTAATTATTTCTTGTATGATTCTTGTTCTACAGCTGAACTTTCAGATCAAGATCCTCTTATCGAATCTGATGCATTCCAGATGTTCATCAAGGATCTGAAGCAAAAAATGACAATTTTTATATTGTTAATGCAAACGAGATAACATGCAGAAAATTTATCTCTTTATTCATGAATAGCGCAGTAATTCATATACAATCAAAAGAAAGTGAACTTCAACTTAAAGCTGAAGAATAGATTAATAAAAGTTGTGAATATAGGTCTGTTGGCTACTCTATCAATTTAGGTGAGGTAGTTGTTTTAGTTGAAAAAGTTAAGAAAGAAGATTTTGGAAAAGAGGCTATTCAGAATATTATACAAATGCATAGTACTATTGAGGTAGGAAAATGATGTGTTTATTTTCTTCAATTCTATTATTTGCTTTTTGTATAACATAAAATCAACTATTTCTCAACAATAAAATGATATAGAAAATGCAAAATAGATGAGACGGAATCAGAGAACATTCCAATTCTAATGTATAGAATTGTGACAAATGGTATAGAATAGTACTTTTTTGATGGGCAGACTTTCTAGAAGATGTAATATTAGAGCTTTCTGATTCATATACCTGTGATTTTTTTAATAATATAAAGAATGCGAAGCATATTGTTGGCTATATTGTCTCTATTCTCTAATCACAAAATAATAGTTTGAAAACAGTGCTGAATGCTATACAATTAAGCAGCATCATGCAGTACCTTCAGTTTCTTACCCTGGCTCTCTTATAGATGAATTCTAATTGTAAACTCATTTGTTTTACAATTGTTACCTTGCTATTATTCCTTCTAATGCTAATAATACTTTCTCAGGATTGACAATTCAATTATTTAATTATTTTTTTCCCACCAATACTTAAGTTTATTTTAACCACACGTTGCAAAGCTTTAATGCTAGTAAGTTGTATAACAGATAATTATATTATTGAGTTAACCATTGGTAGCAAAATCTTGCCAATTCTTAAAGAACTTCTGCAAGTAAACATAATACTATTAGCAGAGTTAAAAGTAATAAGAAAAAAAAGTAATAAAAGCTATCAAAGATAAGATATTTATAATAATTGATACACATATTTTGTCATCTTGACTTTATTATTTTTTTAAAAATAAAGTAGATGTATTTGAAGATTTACTAGAGTAATTATATGGGAAGAAATACTCAGACCCAAAGCTATTGATGAGTATTCTTATACTTTGGTCGCTCTAGCAAAATCTATTTTATATATTATTATAAATGCTATTAACATTTACATTTCTCTTATCCTTTTTTTATCTACCCATTTTTAAGTATTTCAATCATTTTTCTCGAGAATCAGCCTTTTAGAATAAAAGGAATAATGCTTTTTCTTCTGTACAATTTGTGATATTTTATAATTATTTTATTAAATACGACTAAGTCTAGCTCAGAAGTTCTATCAAGTAACTTGTTAAGACTTTTCTACAAACTTGATAAATATTTTTGCTCAATAAGCAATTGATATGTTAATTTAATTATCCTTGATTTTATCGCTTAAAAAAGCCTTTGAGTTATGATGCAGACTTAATTGTGAGTTTTGTAGTAGAATGAAATACCAGCAATATAGATAAATATGATCAGTAATAATAATTTGCAGAAGATTTTAATAGTGAAAATAAACATTTTGAGTGATATTGTTATTTAATTTTTGTAGATAATAGAATTATCTTTCGATAATGCAGTTGCAATTTGATCGATTGTAATTTTCTTTAAGTGGAAATCTGGGTTAAATAGTACTAGTTTTATAATATTTTCAAAATTATAAGCATTCATTAAGCATACATCATAACTATAGACTTAAAATAGTTAATTTGTCGATCAAATAGCTGCTCTCCTAATGATTTATTTTAGTGTTTTCTTTTATTACCTTTAATACTTACCCATTGTTTCTAAAACGATACAGGTTTTGCTGGTCATAAATTGTATCAGATTTGTAATACTTAGTATTAGTATTAGAGTACTGCAAACCAAAATTATCGTATTTATTACTATTCTTACTGAAAAGTATAAAAATTATGAAAATTTATCCTGATTATTGATAATTATAAAAAAACAGATATTTGTTTTATGTTTTTGGCTTTCATTTCTTTCTTGGTTCATCATATATTAGTATTAATAATTTTTTATAGTTTATTATTTTTCATTTTTCTTAATAAATCTCATAAGTGATTTTTCTTTATTTAGATATTCCTAGAGAGTTTGGATGTCATTGATTTTAAAAACATAAGAAGCAATTTTCTCTCCTTAAACTTTCTTAAGAATGCTTCTAATAGTGCTGTAATTTTTTAGTTTTATAGTGTATTTAATATAAATTAGTTTCATATTAATATTTTTTATATAGAAATAACCCTATATTAATCATATTATGGTTTATATTCATCACATTCTAGTATGATAAAGTAAACATTAAAATTAACAAATCATAAGTTATGAATGAGCACCATTATTATTTTTCAAAAAGTCATCAGTCATACTGGTTAATTTTATAGCTACATCATAATCAGTTCCTCATTTATAGAATATTCACTTTGTTTGATTTTGTTATAACATACTTCATATTATAAATAGCTATTTACAGTCAATGCTTATTATAATGAACCTATATTTTAGATCTTAACTTCATTATAAGGCTATAGCAAAGAAGTGAGATACCACTATATAATATAATTATATTATATAATGGTATTCCACTTACTCTAGATTATATTACCACTATATAATCTAAATAATTACCACTATAATCTATTTATTTTCGTGTATTAGATATCTATTTTATATTCTAACTATCCTTTTAAATCTTTCTTGTTATCTGTATTTTTACCACTATATAATCTAACTACCACCTACTATTTAACCTAACTACTATTATATAATCTAAATATCATATTTTTCTTTTTATTTTTGAATCATTTATATGCTAAATTCTATAATAGGATTGTTGGTCCTCTATAGCTATTTGTATACTTGTTTTATGTTAGAATGCTATTTAAGAAGTTTTCATTAGAATAGCTAATCACTTGGCCTTCCATTTTATCTTTTTCAGCTTCTAGATAAAAAAGTAGGGTAGGTATACATTAAGGAACTCTAAAAGTTCAGATTAGGTCATATTATTATATCATAAATATACAGTTTGAGAGAAAGTAAATACTTTGAAAGAAAAAAGTTTAAATGAAAATTAATTTTGAAATATATAAATTGATATATAAACTAATTATTCATAGTTATTAAAATAGCATTATATTAATATCCTTATATTCTCAGGAGTAGTGAGGTTTGCAATCAGAGATGCTACTAATAAGAAAGATGTCAAATTCATTAGAATTTTCCTTCATGCGTACTATATAATGAATATGGTAAATTAACTTTTTTTAAACATGGTATTTTGTGATATTTATATAAAAAAATACCATAAAATGAAATAGTACTATTAGAAAAAGCTAGTTGACTTAGCTTTAACGTAAATACTAGTAGGTAATTTAGATGCAAATAAAAGTGATATAAATAAAAAATTGTTACCAGTTATCACTAGAAAAAAGCTAATGACAGAACTAATGATAAAATAATAGGCTATTTAAGAATTCTAGACTGAAAGAAAGTTTTCTTGATAAGTATCACCAGTATTACTAGTATCACTAGAAAATCTGAAGTTCTCAGCTTATTTTTTTTTATTTTTTTTTATAGTATACAAACATTATACATACACTACTCTTAAAAAAGTATCTAGTCAAGTTTTTTTTAAATTTCTTAAAATCAGATATATTAACTAAATAAATTTTTTTAAAAAATAATCCTCTAATTTTGACGATAATGTATATATATTTATATTTATCAGGTTTAATAAAAAAACATAAACAAATTTGATTTCACTTTTTTAAAAACTGTATTATTAAACATAAGAAAAAATCGTAAATTAAATAATTTTGAATATGACAAATTATTGGTTTAAAGCTAGTAGAAAGAATACATAAGGCTATTGCACACATTTTAAAGTTTTCAAAAAGCATAATTACAGATATAATTGCACAATATACTAATTCTAATAATGGATTAAATGCTAAAAGATCTAGAAGACTAAATTCTATAAATAAAGAAGATGATCTTTCACTTAAGCAAATTATAAAAAAATGATCAGACATTTCTTAAATATTGACGATTTTATTTATTTAAAAATTTACATTTTAAATAAATATTATTTTTTTATTTTTTTTTTGGTGGATTGGTTACTTTTTTAGGATAAATTTTATTTATAATAT
>CAJVPP010003965.1:0-10382 GCA_910592005.1 Funneliformis mosseae
TCATCTAACTTCTAAATTATACATGATACGAATCTATAATTTTACAGATTATCAAGGTTAGTATTGAACTTAAATTTAAAAAAAAATTTAATAGATATTATTAATTAACTTTAAGAATTATGAGGGGTTAGATACTTATGACCGCTACTATATTTGGTTTTATTAGGTTTTATTTTACTTTTATTTTATTCTTAATTACTGTATTCTTTCAAAAATAAGTATTATATGATATATATACATTTATTAGTATATATATAATAAATAATATAATAAAAATTATATGACAAAGAAATAAATTATTATAAAAGGACCATATCATGTAATGCTTATTTTCAAAAAAATATGATATATTTTAATCTTACTTATTATAAAAACTAATATTCTAATTTATCATATTTTTTATAGTTTGTTTTTTAAAATTTATGCATAAGCTAAAATCTAATTTTGTATTATTATTATTTTAAAATATCTTTAATTTTTAATTTTTTAGATTCAACAAATATAAGTAGTTCACTATATATGTTCTTTACTAATATTTTATCTTTTTGTCTAATATTTTCATTCAAAAAAATTTTTAACAACTCCTTTACCTACTTTTTATTCTTTTTTTCTTTCCTTTTTCTTATTACTTTTTAGCATTCAGCCTATAAGAAATTAAAATAATATATTAATAGAACTAATTTAGTAAAAAGATATATAAGATTATAATTTAGATTAAATTTGATTTAAGCTTAAAATTTATATAACTTACATTTCTAATTCATTATTTTTATTATTAATATTAGACATAAATTTTAGTATAATAAAATTAATTATATCTATATATATAAAATATATTAGTCTAATATTTTTAATAAATTTTTAATAAATTAATAACCTAAAAAAGTTAAAAGTAAAATTATCAAGCTGATTTAAGTTCAGTTATTCAAATTTTAAATGAAGATAAGTAATTGGTTTATTACAAAGTTTAGTAATTGTAGTAAAAAAAAAATTATTTTATAGTTTGAAGTGTAAGAGTAATCAAATATATATATAACTCATTATTTCATTAAAAATTAATTATTTCTAATAAAACAAATTTGAAATTCCTTTTATTATTTTAATATTTGTTAATTTTTTTTTACTAATATCATTTTTAAATCCAGTTAATTTTGATCTAATTTTAAAGTTACTAATAATATATTAAACAAATATTTAGCTGATTTTACTATATTCTTTCTTTTACAAATATTATATTTTATTCAAATATATCTTTAATTAAATAGATAATCTTAAAAATAATATAATTTAATATAAAATCAAATTTATTCTTTATAATAAAATAGAAAATGTATTGTATTATAATAAGAATTTATAATCGATTTAGCTTTACTTAATTCAAAAAATTATTAATTACAAACCTTAATTTGATATTATTTATTCTAGTATATAATTATAGTTATAAGTAATAATATAACTATTATCAAAAATTATTCTAATTCATTTTGGCTTATATTTTATTATTTTAAAAATAATATCAATAATAATACAGTAAACCAAGTATCTTATTT
The DNA here is from genome assembly GCA_910592005.1 of Funneliformis mosseae. Taxonomy (NCBI): domain Eukaryota; kingdom Fungi; phylum Glomeromycota; class Glomeromycetes; order Glomerales; family Glomeraceae; genus Funneliformis; species Funneliformis mosseae. The sequence goes on from CAJVPP010003965.1 coordinate 1,551, forward strand.
TATATCTGTTAACTAGTAATCATAAACTTTTATATTTAATACTTTTATTTTTTTTTTTATATATAGGGGGTATAAAAAGTATTGGCCATCCTGATTAATGTGATGCAAAAGTGACGTGTGTCATTATACTTCTGCTGAATCAAGCCATAATTTTCATTTTAATTGTGTGTGACTATGTCTAACTAAAAATATAAACAAAACGTCATTGTGATATATAAATAAGATCATTTAGACACACGAAAAATTTCTTTACATTATATAGTGAGAAAAAATTTGTCGCAATGATGTGTCTTAGAAAAGAACTTAGCAATGTTCAAAAAGAGGGGAATTATTGCTACAAAAAAATTAGGCCATTCAAATTCCAGAATCTCTGCAGTTGTTGGTTACTTTTATTTCTCTATTCGACGTGTATAGAAGTCATATGAGTTAAAACAACTTCCAAAAAAATGAATAGGTCGATCACAAATCCTTAATGAAGCAGAACGTAAATATCTCAAGCGTTCAGTAGTTAGAAATAAAAAAACCTGACGTTAAACCCTCTCCCAAATACATTTAAATATTATAAATAAAATAAACAAAACTATTTTCAAATAAACCGTCCGTAATGAATTGGTCAAATAAAGTCTTTATTCACATATTTCTCACTTCAGTCCATTAATTTCTAAAACTAATAAAGAAAGGCATTTACTTTAGGCTTGTACTTACGAAAATTAGACTGTAGAAGATTTTAAAAAAGTAGTCTAGTTAGACAAGTCTACTTACATACAATTTAGAACGTCAGATTTTAGACAGGTATAGCGTAAACCTTCTGAAGAATTTTACGAAGACTGCATTGCAGCCACAGTTTAAAAAAGCTTTGGTCGCATGTTCTGGGGGTGTTTTTCCTGGGTCAGTATGGGTCCTTTAGTTTCTTTGGTTAGTCGTAGAACTGGAAATACATATTATAATATCTTGGTTAATTATGCAATTCCTACGGTTATGTCTCATGCGAAAAAGATCAAAAAAAATTTTATTTTCAAGAAGATAACGCACCTGTTCACACTGCAAAAGTCGCACGTTCCCTCATCAAATCCTCAAATGTTGAGTTGCTTTCCTGACCAACGCAAAGCCCAGATATTAACCCTATAGAAAATATTTAGTCATATATTGAGATTAGAATTCGTAAGCGTGATTTTCAGGTTTAGGCCATTCTTGCTGCAAATGAAGGTCCAATGAAATATTAACCTATAGTTTAATAAAATAAAAAAAAATAAAGTTAATATGTTAATTGTCTTGTAATAAAATTTTCAAAACTGGTCAATACTTTTTATACCCTCCTGTAAATTGTATGTAAGTAGACTCGTTTGACTATACTACTTTTTTAAAATCTTCTACAGTCCAATTTTCGTAAGTATAAGCCTAAAGTAAATACCTTTCTTTATTAGTTTCAGAAATTAATAGACTGAAGCAAGAAATGCATAAATGAAGACCTTATTTGACCAATTCATTACAGACAGTTTGTTTAAAAATAGTTTTATTTATTTTATTTATAACATTTAAATATATTTGGAAGAGGGTTTGACATTAGGTTTTTTTATTCTTAACCACTGAACGCTTGAGATGTTTGCATTCTGCTTCATTAAGGATTTGTAATCGATCTGTTTGTTTCTTCAGAAGTTGTTTTAATTCATATGACTTTTATATACATTAAACAGAGAAACAAGAGCAACCAATAATTACAGAGATTCTGGAATTTGAATGGTCTAATTTTTTGTAGCAATAATTCACTCTTTTTGAATATTACTAAGTTCTTTTCTAAGATACATCATTGCGATAAATTTTTTCTCACTATATAATGTAAAAAAATTTTTTATATGTCTAAATGACCTCATTTATATATCATAATGACGTTTTGTTTATATTTTTAGTTAGATACAGTCACATACAATTAAATAAAAATTATGGCTTTATTCGGCAGAGATATAATGACATGCGCTACTTTTGCGTCATATTAACCAGAGTGGCCAATACTTTTTATACTCCCCTGTATAATATTAATAATCCATTTTATTCATCTGGTAAGAACTTTTATAATTACATTTTAATCCTTAAAAAAACATCAAAATTTACTTTATTTTAACTTATAACATTCTTTTAATAGTTCTATTTAATTTTATTAAACTTAATACTTTCAGAATATAAAGTCTAATATATTTTTATACAGAATTAATTATTTTATTTCTAACTTATATATTTTTAAAGTTTTATTTCAACTTTGTATAAAATTTCTTAATTATTATATAATTTAATAAAATATTTTAAAAACTTATTTTAAGATTTTCTTTGAATTTTTTATATATATAATTTTCAGTAATAATCAATAGAATTCTATTTTTCTATTAATACATCTTTTATTTATTTTTAAAGCTTTTTATAAATTTTTTTCAAAATATTTTACTTTTATTATTAGATTGAGAATAAAATTTTTTTTTACCAATAATAATATTTCTAATTTATAAATATTTGCTAAATTTTCTGTATCAGATGAAGAATTCAATACTTTAGTCTAAAATTCAATCATATATTTTTTAAAAATAAAATAATATTAGTATAATTCAAAGTGTGAAATATTATTTATTATGTACTTAATTCTTAAATTAATAATCAGTTAGATAAATTTAAAATAAATATCAGAAAAATTAAATTATTGTATTATTCATACCAATTTATAAATATTCTGACCAATCTAAAAAAAATACATTAGTAGAAATCTTATAAGTTTTTATATTTTATTTAAATATAAGACTTAATATATTAATATTATTCTAATCATTACTTGTATAATAATAGTTAAATTATTTTCTTTTAATTTATTCAATTCTTTTTGAGTATATAAGTTGATAATTCTAAATAAAGCTATCCTATTATACTTTTGAAAAATATTAATATAGAGGGTGAATAAAAGTATTTGCATACCTCCATAAACATGAATTAATACTAGTAAAGTCATATGATCACAATAATAAATTATGTTTATATGATACTTAAGTATTTACTTATATTATAAAAATAAAAGAATAATAAATTTGTTTTTTTTTAATAAATTTTTCTTCTCTGAAAATCTAAAAAAAAATGATAAAAACTAAAGAATTAACTACAATGATTTTTCAAGCGAAAAATAATCTTTATACATTATCTTAGCCAGCTCAAAATTCCGATCTTAATCTAATTGAGAATCTTTAAGCTGAAATCAAGAAAAGCATTTGAGCTTATAAAAAACCTTTATCTAATCTTGCTAATCTTAACTGATATGTTAAAAAGGCATGGTAAGAAATTCTGAAGCATATTATCAAAAATCTAGTCGATAGTATGTCACAATAAATTCAAGTGATGATTGCAGCAAATGGTAGTCCAATTAAATACTAGTTATTTAGTATAAAATGTAGATATTAATCAGTTTTAAATAAAAAATTAATTAACTTTTTATTGTTATTACAAAAATATTTTAAGTTTTATATTGAGTGAAAAAGTATGCAAATACTTTTGTTCATCTACTGTAGATCTTTAGATTTTATTAGAAGTAGTTTCTTTAATGTGATATTGAATAATATTTTTATCATAAATATCTAAAATATAATTATCTTCTTTTATAGATTATATAAAAAGTGATTATTTATCTTTATATTTCATTAAAAGTATAAAAAGACATTCTAAATTAATATTATAATAAATTTTATAAGATAAAATACTAATTTGCCTAACTATAATTAAAATATAACCTAAAAAGATAAAAATTGAAATAAAAAAAATATCAGTTAATAATTCTTAAATAATTATTTTATCTCATTTTATTTTAAACCCTATAATTACTATTTTTAAATATTTATTTTAATTTTATTATTAAAAACTTTTTTATATATATTATTAATTACTATAGAAGCTAATAGTTAAGTTTCAGAATCTTTATTATTATAAAGATAATAAAAACTTAATTTATATGTTTTTATTATTAAAAATTGTTATTACAAAATTTTTATTATTTAAAAGATAATTAACAGAAATAAATAGCTAATATGATATTGTGACTGGATTATCAAAATATGACTAATATTTTGTATATAATATGATCTAAATAATAACATAATTTATATAATTAATATAATTGACATATCAGACATATTTAACATATTTTATATATTTGATATAGTTAATATAATTAATTTAGTTAAAATAGTTGAAATTGTTAAAATTGTTAATATAATTGAAAAAGTTAAAATAGTTAATATTATTTTATATATTTCAAAAAATATATATATAATTCAGTTATTTAAACTTTCTAGAGATATGCTTACTTAATAGATTTCTTTTAGTATTTTACACATACTTAAGTTATTAAGTAACCTTTAGTTTTATTATTACATTTTATTTTCTGCTAAATAATTTCTTTATTTCTTTATTATTTCTTATTTTTTTTCTTAAATTTTCTTATATTTTATAAATAAATTATTTTTATTATAAATTATCAATTTGTGTAATATTTTAATAACAAGTATTTGTACATAAATATTCACACTTAATATAAATATTATTTAGTATAATTATATATTTTACTATATAGATTTAAAAAACTAATCTCAATATCTTGTCTAACTGTTACAATTAAAAAGAATTACATATTAACAATATTGATAAAATGTTAATTTGATTAAATTTATGAAGTTTTTAACAATATTATAAATATATACTATAATGTAAATCTTATAAAATATTATTTTTAGCTAAATAATTATAGTATATATTTTTTTGCTTATAAAAAAAATTTATTATAAAGAATAATACATTTCAAAAATTAATTTTTTATTATAATAAAACTCATAAAATTAATTATATTACTGACTACAGTCAACTCTTATTATAACGAACTCTATATCCTAGACTTCAACTTCGCTATAAGGCTATAGTGAAGATTTTAAGAGATTTGATTAACTAATTCGCTATAATAAGAGTATTTTTATTATATTTGTTCAAAAAATTCGTTATATTAAGAGTTCGCTATATCAAGAGTTGATTGTATTTCTTCTATCAGTATTGACCTTTTAGACTAATAAACTTAGTTTATTCTAATTCTATTAAATTTAAATTATTAGACTATAAACTTTATTTAATAATTATAAATTTACATATAATTTTAACAATATGTTTATAATTATAATAATTAATAAAATTTATATTATGTAAATCATTTTATTGATATTTGTTAAAATTTTATTAAATTTACTTATTATTACTTAATATAAAATTTGACAAATAATTGGATTCCTTAAACTCCTAATATAGATATTTAGAAGTTTCTATTTAAAATTTTGATTTTTAGTTAGATAAGGTAAATTTAAAATATTTATAATATTAATTCAAACTCTCTATCACCTAAAAAATCAATATGCAGATTAGTAAAATTATTCTAATTAAATAAATTTATTCAAGCAGAACAATTTTATTATCATTCAAATTTAAGTTATACTAGTATTATAAATTTAGCCAAAATTATTGTCTGAAGCGAAGTGTAAGACAATATATTTTTAGGAATTAGAGTAAAAAATTGCACTGTCACGTGAGAATTCTGTCTGTCCTGTCACATTACATAAGATCAGATCAAAACAATCAACAAAAAACCAAGTAGGGTAACTTGTGTAGCTTGTAGTGCCTGAACAAGATCAGTATGAAAGAAAAAAAATAATACATTTATACATTTTTTTTTACTTGTTACATTTTGTTAAATTTTATTTTTTTTATCATTATTTGTTAAATTTTTTATTGAATCTTTTTAGATATTATTACTAGGCAACTAAAGCCGTTAAGAGTCCAGAGCAAAAATTTACTTTATAAAATCTTTATTTTTGTTTTTATTATTATTATTTTTGTTATATTTTTAATATATTGTACTTTTGTAATATTTTTAATGTAATATTTTATTGCTTAAAAAAATAAAAATGCAGTTTTGGAAATTTGAAAAACTTTGAAAATTATGAAGTTTTATTGTTGAAACAAGTTATTATATGCTTCTTACAACTTATGTCAATTTCTAGGTATCATTGAAACTAGTTGCTCTTCTTCGATTTTCCTTTCTTGCAACCTTTTACAGTTTTTAATGCGCTGAAGTCTTTCGAAATTGAAAGGTTGAAAGAGAATATCTTTCATAGTACAGACCTGAGACATCATCATAAATGAAAGACCAGCTGCAAACTTCTTATCACCAAGATTTATTACAGTTTTTTGTAGTGTAAATCCCTGGCTTTTATGTACAGTAATGGCCTATGCAAGACGAATAGGAATTTGTAAGCGTGAATATAATATTCTGGATTTACTCTTCCAGATACGTCGAATAGGTACAATTAGAATAACTTTTGTACCTTCTAAGGTAGTAATAGTAGGGCCTTTATAATTTTCAAATGAAATGAGACTGCTATAGGAAGAAAAGGTAGTCCTTGATCCTCTCTAAACAAAATATTCTGGATAATTCTCAGTGCACCATTAACCAAGCCAGCTTCTGTTCACAAATTTGATGTCAACATAATACGTGCACCTCTTACTAGTAGCAATTGTATTTCAAGACTATGTGTAATATCAGAATCTGCTTTTTTAGCTTTGTTGCTACCTGTGTGTATGGCAAGAATCCTGGCAACAGGAATGTTTAAAGATCTGAGTCAGTCTATATTCATTGCATCAATGTTGACCTATTTCATTAGGATGAATGTGACATCAGAAAATTCACTACATTCTGTTTTATTTAATCTCCCTTCAAATCATGTAGTAAGAGTCTTTCAGTCAGTTAAAGTAAACTCTCTATCGTGCAATCTTAAGAGAAGAGATCTAAAGTTCTGTTGCTCTTGAGAATTTTCGGATTGGTATTGAACAATATCAAGCTTATACACCTCCTTAAATAGGATATATATGGTAAGACCATTATTAGAAAATGGATTTTATGAAACTTTTATGTATATCAGGAAATCAAGTACAGGCGGGAGCTAGCCGAAATCTTCAAACATAATAACTGATCTCCTACCAAAGGGTTTATTATTATTTTTGAGAAAAGCCTGCTAAAGCCGCATATCAATAAGACCAAGAATTCAGTGGCCAACTATACTTTTTTCATCTATTATAATATATCTTATACTTTCCAATCTATTCTGTAGCAACTTCAGCTGTTCTCCTTTTATGTCAAGATTACTATCGCTATTTATTAGGATGAAAAGCATTGAATGAATCATCATCTTACTTATGTTAAAAGCTGCAATACCTATTAGTGCAACCACTAGTACTTAAATAAAAATTAATATAACTATTTATTAAATTTGCTCATATCAGAAAAATTACAATTTTTATTTAATAAATTTTAACAAATAGTAAGAAGTTTGCTAATTTTGCTCTGGACTCACAACAGTTTCCATTGTCTAGTAGTATATAAAATTATAATTTAGCCAAAAATTATATAATTATAATCTATTTGAATTTAAATTAAACTGAACATCTCTATTAGATCTAAAATCTATTAGTCTATTATTAAAAATTAGACAAGATCTAATTCTAACACTATCTTCTGCTAAATATCAATTTATCATTTAAATTTTTAAAAATAAAATTTGTTATAAAAATATTTATATAATAATAAAAAATATAATATTCAAAAAATTTTAAATAATTTTACATATAAAGCTAATTTAAGCTAAAAAAATCTAAAATGAACTGAAATTTTATTTATCTGAAAATTTCAGTTTAGTTTATTTTAATTGAATGATAATATAATTATTTAACTAAAGATAACACTATAATTAATTGCAACTAGTAATAAATAAGCATCATAAGATCACAACTAGTTGCAATATTAATAAAAATTGAGTTGCAACTAGTTGTAATTAGTGATAAATAAATATTATATAATTATAACTAATTGTAGCGTCATTTTTATATTTAACTAAAATAATTAAAATATTATTTTATCAAATAATAAAAAGATTATTTGATTGATTAAAATAATTAGAAATATTATTTTATAAAATAATAAAAGATACAGATTTTTTTATATTAAAATATTTTTATTATATTAAAATTTTATTAGTTAAAAGTTATATAATAATATATAAAGAAAATTTTATAAACATATTTTTTGATACAATAAAGATTTTAAAGATAAATATTATTTTAAAGAAAACCAGTTTTATAAAAAAGAATAAAAAAAATATTAGTAAATATTCTTAAATAAATTCATCGATTCTAAAAAAAAGAAATAAATTTACTAATTGATTTTCAAGATTTAAAGAAAGCCAATTCTAAAAATAAAAGAAAAAAAATAATTTTTAGAAAGCTTATTCATCTTAAAAAATAATTTAACTTATCAATTAGTTTTCAAGGTTTAAAGAAGAGCTGATCTTAAAATAAAAAAAAAATAATATTAATAAATATTTTTAAAAAAGCTTATCTGTTTTAAAAAGAAGAAATTTAATTATTAATTAGTTTTTAAGATCTAAAGAAGGACCAATTCTTAAAAAAAAAAGAAAAAAATGTTAATAAATATATTTAAATAAGACTACTTATTCTAAGAAGAAGAAAATTAATTTACTAATTAAATTCTAAGATTCAAAGAAGGTCTTCCTAAAAATATAAAAAAAAATAAAATATAAAAACAATAAAAGATAAAAAATCAAAAAATCAAAAAATAAAAATCAAAAATTAATAAAAAAATCTTATATAGTAGTGGTCATAAGTATCCGACCGCCTAAGATCGTCTAAAATTATTATATAACTACCCTTTAAATTTTCCAGAAATATAATATAACACAATACATGATCACCTGT
>CAJVPP010003966.1:0-10382 GCA_910592005.1 Funneliformis mosseae
ATTGATTTTTCTTCTCAAATTCCCAGTCAATATAAGGAATGCAAGAAGTTATACCTAAATACTTCTTATCATCAGGAATACCATCATTTCTCACTGCCTCCTAAATCTGTTTTGCCAAAGATTTAGGTCTCTTCTTATAATTCCTATAAGCTCACTGAATAACTATTGCATAGAAATTTTCAAAGCCGTAATTATAGTATTTAGGAATCAAGAATCCCTAAGATCGCTTCATTAATCTTCCTAAAATACTTCACTATAATAGCTATATATTATAGGATCTAACCTAGAATAGGTGGATCAGGTTTTTCTCTATATACGCAGGCATTTCATGTATAGTGTCTTTGGCCAATTATACTAGGCGACCATGTATGCAGATTATATAGTGCAAAAAATAAAGAATAAGTAATATTTGGCTAAATGATATTTCTCAAAAATCAGTCAGTTAAATGAATGTAATTTTTGTCCTATCTCTTAATCTTAATGCAGGCTGATTAAGATAGTTTATAGACGGTAGTAAGTTATTTTGTTTTGCATACTGAGATGAGATAAATATTTTGCTTATATTACTTTCACAATTTGATGATTAATAAGAAGTTGGTGAAATCATTTCTTGCCTGGCAGGCAAAATACAAGCTGGCTTGAATTTTGGAGTACTTAGCATAGTATTTTTTCTACTGTTACTTTAGACTGGACATATGCTTTATAGCTAGCCGTAAAATTCACATCATGATCATATGATACTGATGCCAACTTATCCTTTTCTGAGTATAAAGTTGATTGGGAGAAAAGCTCTAGATGGAGACGATTAATTTTAGCCTCTTCTTGTAATATGTATTGTTTATATTGCCAGATCTTAAATTCCATTGTATCAATAGATTTGAGAATGTCTTTTCTTCTTGCATGTTCATTCAAAATATTATTTTCAGAAATACATCTTTTCAAGTGGTTATCTCGATAAGTTGTGGGAAGACCACCAAGACCATTTTCAGATATGAAAACTAAGGAGTTGCATACACTACAATATATGTAATTAGTTGGAAGAGCATGAACTCTATCACTTCTTTCAATTAATTTTCCACACATTGTAATGTATCCATTTCCAGAAAGAATTCTTGGATTCTCTTTAAGTATTTTTCTAAATGGACCACATATACAGGAGCATCACATTTCTGGTGTTTCATGATCATATCGTTTACCTAAAAGACATAATGCTTCTAATATTCTTCTATATTCTTTGAAGTTTACATCACTATAGCCTACAGAAACTAGCTTATATTAGGCTCTACTATCTAAATCCATAATAGTGTTTTAGTAGATTATAACAGATTATAACAATTTTATTGATTTTATAGTTTATAGCTATTTTAGCCGATTTAGCAATATTATACTCTAATAAATATCAGATTCATTTTTATAAGCAACTTTATCGATTTGTAGTCGATTTAGTGAGACTACACATTGCTAAATTCAAATTCATTTTTTATTTAGTTGGGATTTATATAGGGTCATCTCTCGGCTATATTTACATGCATATGCATAGCGTCTCAGCTAAATCAGTTTGTGATATGACGTATGGTGGCTGTCACCTATAAACCACAATAATATTAGGTGACTTCAAACTTTTATAAATCATGAACTAAATAACATAGAATAAAATTTTAACCGATAAAATGATAGAATAAGACAAGCTACGTATTTTTATCAGTTTATTTTACAAAATTTATTAAGAAATTTAAGTGTAGTGTTGTTAATCGACTTGGTTTCGTCTAGCCTGGCCAGAGCTTGCGAGCCCTAGCTAGTCTTCCATGGTTAGGCTTTCGTGCTGATTAACAACACTATTTAAGTGATATTAATGTTCAAAAATTGATAATTTTAATAAGTGATAATAATGAAAACAAATTTCGGACTTATTTCTATGGAACTTTTACGGGTTTTGCAAAAATTCTATGGAAAACTATAAAAATATAGTAAAAAAATTTTTTGCCATCTACATAGCAATTAATAAAGTACTGTAAAATTAGGTTACACAATATAAAAATTTTTGTCATATTTATAACTAATCTCTCGTTGGTTAATCAATCTCGTTGAATTTATAGGAAATAGTTAAACCTAAATCATTATGTTCTTCTACACAGGATATACAAGATACAAGTTTTATAGGGTCATCATGTTCAGTTACGAAAATTTCGGACCGTGTGGTTTATAGGTGACAGCCACCATATATCACATGTATCACCCCAGGAGAGTTCCAGGAGCTGGCGAGTTACTATAAGTCACGAGATGATCGACCAATCAGATTTCACCTCCCTTAATGATAGCTAAGCCACCGTTATTGATTAAATCACTAATTTTTCCGTTAAAAAACCAACAGGATTGTCTTTTCTACTTACACTGTAATACAGCCATGTTCGTAACTAAATCCTTCAAACGTTTGCAACCGGGTGGTGGCTGTATTTCAAATACACTGAGTAACGGTTATGTTGCTCTCTATAGTACAAAGGTTGACTTTTTTAACCGGAAGCGAGAACTCGTCAACTTCAGAAATGCATTCAGTGGTGACCCGCAACTTCATGTTGTTCTAGGGCCTCCTAGCTCTGGAAAAACCGCCTTAGTCCGTCAAATAACGAGTAAAGATAAATTATTTAACCCTCTTTTTATCAACTGCCGTAAAGGACAATTCGACACACCAGCTAGAGTATATGATTCAATTTATTCGCAATTTCATCCATTTTTCGATAAGTATAAGGATTCCTTGAAGCAAGTTGTAGGAGGAACACTCAACGCCGGATATACTGGTCTTAGCGTAGGATATGAAGTTGGTGGAGCTAGCGCAACTACTTCTAATGATGTCACAAGACTGCTTGATAATATTAATACTTATCTTCCAAACTGGACCTTTTGGAATGGGCACAATATACCTCCACCTATTTTGATTATTGATGAAGCAAATATGTTTAGCCAGCTTGCGAAGAATGATGGAACTCTTCTCAAATCAATTCTGAACTGGCTGGTGTTAAATACAAAAGAAGAAGAACGCTTCCACGCTGTGCTTACCTCTTCCGATTCATTCTTTTTTAACTGGATCGAAAATCGTAAGTCCATCTTGTAATCATTATTAATAGCAATGTAAAGATTTATGATTCTCTAATTTGCATTTACTGTCTAGTTTTGCATATCCCACATGCAACTCCATATGTTGTTGGAGATTTGAGTAAGGAAGAAGCCGAAGAATATTTTGAAAAGCGTGTTCTTCCTAAACATGGTATGTCTTTACTGAACTCATCTATTTATATGTAGAGGACTCACATAACGGTATTTGTTATTTAAAAAAGAATGCAAAGAACTCGAAGGCAAATTTGACCATGTCCGCAAAATAACGGGTACACGCATGCTAATTATTGATAGGTATGTTAAAGAATACCAAAATTTCAAAGGAAAGCTTGCAGGTACATGCCGGATTTTATTTTCTTTTAAAGAATATGTATTTTTGTTAATTTTTAAAAATTTAAAACATAATAAATTGTTTTATAGTTAGTGATTTTTCAGTTTACGGATCAGAATATTCGAAGTTGAAAGCTGGTCTCCATCCTAATAAATTGAAATATTCAGATAAGCCCAATCTACCACTTTGGAAAGATAGTGATTTAATCAAAACCATGAAAGCAATAGTAGAAGCAGAGAATCAGGGATATATTTTAGAAGATGACTTGATTAATGAAATTGGTTCTGAACAAGTCGATTCGCTTGTAGATTATAATTTTTTACACTGTAGACCAGTCTCAACCTCAAAATATGCTAACGACATTAACCCACCAGATAAAATAATTCTGACTGCGATGAATCAGCCATCAGTGCGCGCGATGGAGCAAATCTTATCTGAGGTTAATTCTAACAAAAAATAATTACCATAGTTAAGATTTTATCATCTCACGGTTTTTAATATTAGATGCAAAGCGTTTAAAACAATTTTCATTATATCACTTCTTACGGATATAATAAACTTCACAAATTTAAAAATCAATCGAAAATATTCTTTATTATGTAATATATATACATTAAGTTGGCTAAGTAAAAATGATAGAGTAGCAGGATGTTTCAAGGGAGAAATTTGCCGAGCCCTAACCCAATATGATGGCAGTTTCTTCCCCGCTACTCTGGATTATTATCTAAATTATTAACTAAAAAACTACTCAATTCTTTACTATCTACCCATCTCATAATTGACATTACTATTCTAAACTTTGGATTTAGCGATTTCTCCGGTAAGTTTCTTATTAAGTTTATTATTGTTTCTCACAAGCTCTGCAGTGAAAGAAGAATTAACTTCGGAAAGGCGTGCGGAAAGTTCATCGGTGATTTTAGTATTAATTTCCGCGGTAAGTTTACTGAAGATGTTTTCGATTTTCGGTGTATTATTTTTTGTATCGACGATTCTAGTGACACGTGCAGAAAGTTCATCGGAAATTTTTTGTTTGAGATTTGACCACATGGTGACGATCCCCACGAATATCGCTGGACCAATGAACAAAAAAACAGCGGTTAAGGTCAAAAAAGGCATGACTCCCGAAGAGTTGAGCAATGACAAACTGGACATGATTAGACGTAGTAATTTTATTAAGAGATATTATTGGTGGATCAAGTTTTTTAGATATACTTTTTTTAATATGCAATCTCTTGCGTAAATGCGCTGGGAAAAGGGTTTATTTTATACTGTATGCTTACTACGCGTGAAAAGAGAATTTAACCCGATTTATGTTGCTTTATTATGTGTATTCGTCATAACTACATTTTTTCATAATTATATTTTTTCAGCTAAAACAATTATAACAGCCGGATCTCGATCCCGTCTAATAATAACAAATTTTCCTCCCTGAATTTGGGGCGCATTTAACAATAGTGCTTAAAATAAAATCTGAAAATTGATATGCTGTTATTTAATATTAATGGAGTAATAAAGATGTAAAGATGAGGCTGTTACCAAGAAATATACTGTTTATCGTTAAGATCACACAAGATCTGGAAGATCGTGCACGTTTTTTGCGTTGTTTAAACCCCTATTCGTACCCCAATACAAATCCATTAACGACCCGTAAATGGAAATTTGTTTTATTATGTAGAATGTAGGCCCCTTACATTTCATAGGATCAAGATCTGTAAATCGGTAGATTAAGAGGCGCAATTTCCATTCTTGTCCCATTCTAACATCAGGGATATTAGATTGACTTGCGTAATAATGCTAATTCAAAGATTCGTAATATGCGTGTTATGCCAGAACCTTCCGGAAAAAAAGTCAAACATCATGCACAGCGCCTTAGGCCCGGATTAATTATTTATTGATCCCGGTTCTAAAAGAACCCACGATCTACTTCCCCATAGATTTGCAAAAATATGATGGTATTTCATGAGATCTTGGCCCTGGCTTCATTGTTACAAAAATAGCACATCTAAAAATAGGAGCACTGCGAAAATAGCACAGGGCGTAGTTAAATCACAGGAGAAGTATAGAGATGACGTACTTACTGCGCAACCGCTAATATCTAAGCCACCCACGTGATTTTATGAACTGAATTTTACCTGGAAAATTTTACGTGACTTTGGGAGAACATCTTTTAGAAATGATTATTTGTCCACGCATTTCAGGACCTTTATTTTCGGCATCATTAAGCAAATCTACCACTCTTTCCATAGTTGTCACTTGGTGTAATGTCGCAACTGATCCACAACTTAACTATCCTTTTTTACCTTTCCCCATTTGAATGATGAAGTCGGCTATGCGATTATCAATTTTATTTCTATAATATTCTGCTTTGGAGACGAGTCCATCTTGACTGGATGCATCACGAAATGCCTTCATACTAAAGAGTTCTCTCATTAAGGTGTGATATGCTTTTTCTCGTGAATCATTGCATTGATTTTCAAGCTTAATCGAAAGATTAATAAAGTTATCAACCCAAGGCATATTTTTTCGATCATATAATAATACTTCATGAACTTCATCAACTACTAGACCTTAGCGTATAAGTTCTTGTAATTCCGAATCTGTTACTATAAGGCTTCTTGACTGGGTCTTATCGGCTGATAGTGAGGATTGAATACGTCTTTTATTCTTTTTATGAACTATACTCTTGACTTTAGAATAGAAAATTCAAAATTACGAAAAAAAAAATATTATAAATCATGAGACATAATTACTGCGGAGAAGAATAAATGATGTTTTACTGTGTACGATATCTAAGCCACCCACGTGATTCAAAAAAAAAGATACGATAATTCAGTCTAAGCGAGTATGCAATTCATCCAATAATTCTCCTAGACGGATAGCGGAGAGATAATAGGACTCATCATTGGTGAGGTTTTTTTTTCGTATCTTCCATCACAATAATAATAGCCTCTATCACATTCACCATATTCATTATATCCACTATATCTATCATATTCATCATCATCTGAATCGTCTGGCATCTCTTCTTCAGAATCATCAGAATCATTTTCATCGTCTGATTTACTTTCATTTGTTTCTCCTCCTGATTGCGAAATAACTTCTTTATTCGTTTCTTTCACTGACTGGGATGCGGAATCAACTTTCTTATCAAAATATTCACAATCCTTCGCACATTCTTCCAAGATCATTTTATAATAATTGTCCATAGCTTTGAGCAAATTATTTGGGCTGATTTCTTTGAAATCATCAGAAGAATTAGAGTCATGAGTTAAAGGGATAGGTGCTGTTGATTCGCTTACCTCCACTAAAACCAAGGAATTCACTCGCATCTCTGATGTATCAGTTTTACTGAAAGAATAATCGTTAATAAAATTGTTCTGATCCTCACTGAAATCTGTACTGGGCTTATTAGAGAAATGATCCATAATCTTTTAGATTTCATCATTAGTAAACTTTGATATTTCATTCGTATTATACGACTTGATATACTGGATTTTATCTAATCCTATTTTTTTGAGAAGTTTGTAGATCTTCTCAGCTCTTTGAGTTTTTTTACGCAAACCATCTCTTGTTATGTCTGAGAATGGCACCCCTGTATCTTGAGATCTTTTCTTACGAAAGATATTAACTTGCTTCACGACTTCATTGTATATTAAACCTCTTGTCTTCTTTTCGCTAATTTTATTTTTATCACACAAGGCCTCTAACTGAAATACGAAATTTCTTCTATAGTGGTACCAGCATAATATTTCTTCTTGATTTGCTTCTAATCTATGCTCTTCTGCAATAAGCGCTTTATCACATAACTGGACCAAATGCTGAGATATCTCTATCATACTAGTCTCATAAAATGAAGACACTAATGCATCCGAATTATGAGATTTCTGGGACCGTACTGTCTCAGAAATTTTAGTCACATGATTTTCTTTGGACACAGATGAAAAGATTTCTTGAATCAATCCTTACCCATTTTTTTTCATTCTTCTTTTCCTTATTACGTTGCTTTATTTCATTACTAACGATTTTTTTATGAGCCTCAAGCAAGAAACTATTTATATCTTTCTCTTTCAATGATTTGCCGTTAAGGCGCTTCACAGAGTTAGCAGGTACCGTTGCCACCAGTTCTTGTTTATTATAGCAAACCCTTCAGGAAAGGAATTATTTGTTTTCATATCCACTAATGGTTTCTCATGATACTTTGCAACTGAATTAAAGTTAGATATACTATTGTCAGAAGGATTATTATTATACGACTGCTCTTTCACTGGTAAGAAAGCCTGTTTCACTATCGCAAATCTGATCTCAAGCTCCTTATTTTTTTGCTTCAGTTCCTCAACTCTAACATCTCGTCTAGTATTCTCCTCCATAATCTACTTTAAAAGTTCAGCTTTTTTAGCCTCAAGCTTAGCATTCTTAGCTTCAAGTTCAACGATATGCTGTTTCAATACTTCAAGCTCAGATGTCATTATTGATAAATTTTATATAAGAAGTGAAATATTCAAAAAATAGTTAGTATATATAATTATATAGAAACTATGTCATTGAGAAATAGGTTATAAAGTCATCAGATTTCTGGGACCGCGCAGTCTCAGAAAAATGCCAAGAAAATTTTTATTAATACATGCGAAAATAAATACAAATGTTCAGGATATAACTGTGATACATATTATTTTTTGATAAATTTTTTGATCCTAACTCTCTTGCTAGTCGAGGAACTATCTACACTAACCTGATCCTTCAACAACCCTATAATTATGCTGATTACCCTTTTCACGTTGCTTTAAAGTAATTTAGAATTATCTTTAACTGCGGACTTTGTAAGATTAATCTGATATTCGCTACCACTTGTGAAGAAGATGCCATCCGGAGTATATATGATAAAATGCCACTCCATACCTGTGATCACAATACCATAGATATAGTCAAAATAGTCATTCCCAAATGCTTGATCTGTAGTCTATTTCTTTTTATTTATCTGAAATGCGCTTTCAAGTTATGCTAGATTCTAAGAGATAAACCATCATTAATATCGTTTGCTATGCAAATAAGCGAAAATGTGGATAGTAGGCCTACTTGTGCATATTCAATCTTAATATTTCGTAGTTTTCCTTCAGTGATGTAAAGAAGATCTTCTAGACTTTTGATCGCGTAATCTACTCAGCTAGTAGCATCTTCACCGAAAACGTCTTTCTATAAAACTATGAATATATCTTGAGAGGTGAGTTTTTTGGCGATAGCAATTGACGCATGTAATATAGCTGAAATAAATTCATAGTACATTGCCTCGTTAGCATCGGTCATGGTCTCTATGTTCAAAAGTTTTAAGATAATATCCTCCATACAGTGTTCGAACGCTTTATCATCATCACTAATCTCCTCAAAAACTATAGAAAAAATAAAGTTAATATAGTTATCTAGTCAGTTTCGAAAATTAATTAATTACCTATCAGAAGTAAACTGCTTGATGTTTGTTATATCTTCCCTATTCACCTTATTTTTATGTAACATTTTTTTTAAGTCGTCGAGAGTTTTAAGCAAGGAATAGTTTTGTAGCTTCTGGCTGAAACCTTCGATAAAGTCTACAAGTCTTGTTGCTAGCCCTCCTTTCATTTCATAACGCTCAAGCTTTTTTTCTATTAACTTAAGAAAATCATGACAAGCAACTTTCTCTTTGCAAAAAATTTTAATATCATCTTCAAGTCTTTTCTTTCCAGATAATCAATAAGCTCCTCTGTATTAAAATCCTTAATCACGTCCGACATTATTCAAGAAGAAATTTCTTCTGTTATTGAGCTTGGAGAAGAAGGTGTAGAGGCTTGTGAAGATATGGTTTTTATATATGTAAGTTTGTGCTTACGAAAAAAATTTATACATCTGACAGCAGATACAGGTAAAGCTGGTTTATGGATATAAAAGTATTTTTTGGTTTTCGACACTCGGAAAGAAATGATAGATTTTTTTATATCAATTTATAATGCATTTGCCCAATATATATACAATTAAAATATAGTACAAAATTGTCAGATGATTATATTATATCATTACACGTGATATTTTTTAAGATTTACGACAAGAACATAATATATGCTTTATTTAAAAAATAAAAAAAAAACATTGCCAAAACTCAGCCTACAATATATAAGATTGTGACTATATCGCTATTACATGATGTAAATAAAAATACTATTTTTTAACGATAACATCTCCTAAACCTATTTTTACTTCTCAAACACCTGTTACCAAAGGAAATAACAGTTAGATTTCAGCTATAACATTATGCAAAGCGAATGATCTCTCTTCGAACCCCTCTGGCTCGATGAAATTAATTACTCATCCAACCTTTTTATATAATTCTCAAGTTCTAATGCTTGTCCTAATGTTATTTCATATTCCTTAAAATCCCATCTGGTTAGTTTGAGAAATGAACTATCAGTGATTTCTTTCTCCTCAAGCTTTGTAAAAAAGTTATTGTTAAGTTCTAAGCCTTCTGATTTGGAATCCTCCCGCAAATACTTGATAAGTCTTTCTGTTTCATATTTTTTAATCTTATCAGCTTGTGTGAATTTGGAAGACATCTTACTTTGTTTGATAAAACAAACCCCATAGTGAGAAAAACTCACTCTCAAATATACATAACTTCTGGTATATACCTATTTTTGAATTATTTTTATAGGAATGATTTTGCGAAAAGTTGGCTGAACTTCCACATATATCTACATACTTTATATCTTACTGGGAAAAAAGATAAGGAGGTATGAGATATGATTAGTGTTGTCATCTGATGCCAAGAGCTTTATGAAAGCACATGCAATAAAACTTTCGTACCTTTTCACATGGAGATCTACTGAAAAGACACATAGTTAGTCTTACGCCTGACGATCTCGAAATTGTGACTCCCTCAGCCTTTCATAACATATGCTTTTGTCGTCAATATTTACTT
>CAJVPP010003967.1:0-10378 GCA_910592005.1 Funneliformis mosseae
ATAATCTTTCCATAGTATAGGTCCACCTCCCACCTCTTCTCGCTCCATTTCGATAATCGCAAAAATCCTAAAAGATACTAATTATACTGTTAAGTTATATTAATTAATAGCTATAGATAGGTTAAGAATAGTCTGATTTAATTCAATTTAATCTAATCTTTAAAAGTCTTTGAAAAAAAATCAGATCAAAATCGAGACCAATAGTCTCATAAGGTTATCAGTCTTTTAATTAAACTGGTCTTTTGAACTGTCATTCTAATAAAAAATTTTAACAAATAAAATTTAAATATTATGAAAATATATTTTATTAAATAATATTTATTAAATTTCAAAATTACAATTACTCTATATATTGATATATATTCCACTCATATTAATTATTTTTAATTACTATAATTTTATCTTCTGACCCTTTATTTTTTTTTTAATTTTCTTATTTAATTTATCCATTTTAAATTTAACTATTTAAATAAAGACATGCTTTAGCTATTTCATGATGTAATCTATTAGGTATTTTTGTAATTGTATTATTAGTAATAAAAAAACTTATTTTGAAATAATACTTATTGCTTGAATTATTAAATAATCACATATAATTTAGATAAAATTGGATATTCATTTTGATGAGATTTTTACCATAATAATGAATCTGAATTAATATAAAGTTTGAATTAGAATTAAAATATAAATTAAAGTTTGAATTAATAATATTTAAAAAAAAAAATTTGTGAAGATAATTCTGATGAATTAATTGATGTATTTTCAGAAACTATATGATCTAGTTTATATATTTCATAAAGATTATATAAAAATCAAATATTTTGCTTTTTTCTTCTCTTTTAGTAAATAATGTAGTTTTATAATGTAGATTTAAAATTGCAGAGATTGAAGAAAACTCTGAAAGATATAATTTTTAATAATTTTCTAATTTTGTAAAATATAGTTACAATCTATTTTTTGATTGTGAACTAGTTCTCATATATTTTTAATAAAATAAATATTCTAAGAAATAATAATTAAAAATCTCCTTATGTTAGAAATGATATTATTGATAATAAAGTTATTGTCATATACATAAGTTTCAAAACTAATTTCAATTTTATTATTAAAATTTTAAAATGAATTTAAAATTTATATTTATATAATACAATATATAAAATATAAAATATTTTATACTTACTACTATTTTTCTTTATTTTAAACCTGTTGAAAATAAATTTTCTAATATATTTTTGTGAGAATATACTAAAATTTGCATTATTTCTCTCATTTTAATTAGATATTCTATCATAAATATGTAGCATTTCATCTTATTTCAATATTTGAACTGGTATAATAAATTGCTTTTATTTTATAGAACATATAATTCTTAAATCATCAATTATTTTTGAAGAATTTCAAATTTTAATAACAAATAATTAGTTTAATAATAGCTAAATCAATATATTTTAATTCAGCTTTTATAATCAAATTAATTATATAGACTATATATTAATAATCATTAAATAATAAATTTAAAAATTTTTTATCTAATTCAGTTACTAAATCTCAATTACATATCACTATATTTCTGCTATTATCTGTAATTAATGATATTACTTTATCATATATATTAATTTCTTTTAAAGTTGATAAAATTTAATTTACTATTAGTAAAGAAGAATATGAATCTTGAAGTAAAATTATTCTATCAAGACATTTTTTTATTTTTCAAAAATTTGAAAAAAAATGAATAATTATACTTAAATAATATTAACTAGTAATAGAACAAATCTAAATATCTATAATCAATATAATTTTGAAGTAAAGCTATTAAGATAAGTAAAGATGTCTTTTTATAATTAGTAAATTGATTGATAACATTATCCTTTATTATTTTTTTATATGATATAATATAATAAAAATCTAATAAATGTACTAATTTTTTGAACTCAACTTACTTAACAATTTTAAAAGATTGTAAATTAATAGCAATTCAATCAACTAATTTAGTTGTAATGTGTATTTATTTATATTTAATATAAAGTCTAAACTGAGATGAAGTAAGTTTTATTTGTTTGTTATAAGTATTAGAAGTATAAGATTATCATATTTTTTTGTAAATAGTAGTATAAAATAAAAGTAGTACAAGAAGCAACAAAAGTTACATAATATAATTTGCATTTATTTGATTTTAAAACATTATTTTCATCAATTATTTTCTGAAAATAACTTCAAATATCAGAAGTAGCTTTAATTTTTTTGTCTGAAGATTGATAATGAGTGAAAGCTAAGAAAAGAAAAGAATTAGCTTTGCTAATATTATTAAATAATATTTTTAGCATATGATTATAAATTTAAAATTTATTATACTTAGCGTAATTTATCATTTATATATTTTAAATTATATAAATATAATATGTAAAAATACATCTATCAATAAAAAGTTAAGAATAATCAATATATAAGATAATAAGACCATTTTTTATAAGACCTTTAAAAAGACTAATCCTATGATTAATCCTATTAATCTGTTCAAAAAAAGTTAGTAAGACTAGTTTTATGATTTAACTAATAGTTTTTCAGTCTAAATCAAATTATTCTCATTTCTAATTATAAAGGTGAATAACTATATAGATATATAATGGGAATTGATAGTAGTGCTGATAATTTTATTTTACTATTTAGCAAAGTATCATATTATTTATAATACTATATTATTATAAAATAATACAAAGGTATTAATAAAGCTTAACAAACTTATTAGAAAAGATAAATTAGATAAAAAATTTGTTAGAGTTATTGTGAAAGATAATCAACTATTAAGCATCTGTAATGATAAGAGATTTAAAGAATTTGTAAAAGAGTTAGATCTATTTTATGAATTATTAAATGATAAAAAAGTGAAAAAATTATTAGTTAAAGATTATAATTATTGTAAACAAAAAGTTGTTTATTTATTTAAATAAGATATTATTACTTTCTACTCTCTAACTTTAGATCTTTAAATATTAAAAAATCAAGCTCATTATTTAGACATAATTTGTTTATTTGTGAATACTCAATTTAAATTTTATAATATTATTTTATAATTAAATATCTAAAGTATTTATATACTAGTAATATTATTGTTAAATGTTTTAATAAAATTATTCATGAATAGAAGTTAGATAAAAAATATTTACAATTACTATTAATAAAAAAAATAATATAGTTAAAGCTAATAAATTACTAATCATAATAATATTATATGGTTTTCTTATGTTATCTATACATTGCAATTTATAATTATAGAAAAGATCTCCTTTCAGCTAAAGATTAGTTATAAGAACAAAATGCCTAATTAATTTTTTCACTAAATTAAAGCAAACCATAAGGCTAATTGAAGTTCAAAATGTATAAAAATAACCGAGATGAGGTAAATAAAATTTAATAAAATTATTGTGTTAATTAAATTTTAATCTTAATTTTATTAATTCTAATTTAGATTTATTAATTTTATAAATTTTATTTTATAGTTATTATTATTTTAAGATTTAAGTAAAAATGATTATTATTTTTAACTTATTTCTAATATAAATACCTATTAGAATTTATCTTATCTTATTTGAAAATAACTAAAAAAATTAGAATTGTATTAATATAATAGTAATAACTATATCTAGAGATTCAGATTCTATAACACAAAAAGACTTAATAAAATTAATCTTAAGAAAGATGAACAGATTGCAATTAAAGAACTAATTAAAGTACTAAAATCTTTTATGTTAAGAATTAAACTTTTTAAAGAAAATAAATATGTAATAATAAGTTTTATGTTAATGTAATTATAGAAATCAGAAATGGGATTTATAGTTTTCATTATATAGAACCTGCAGATATTGATCTTAATAATTATACTACAGTCTTTGATAATGATATTGATAATGAGAATCCTAATGGTAATATTATTATATAATATTAATAGAATACTAATAAAATGCTGATGAGACATAGATAGGACAGATAAAACATTTTCCAATAAAAAATTTAATATAAAATTCCATAAAAAATTAAGTTTAAAAACATATCTTTTTTAAGGAATTTCAGTTTAATATATATATTTTTTCCTTAAATAAAAACCTTAAACTTAATATGAAAAAGTGAAAAAAAATGTATACAAAAAATAAGAAAAAAATGTATACTTTATAATGATTTAATGTATACAAAAAATAAGGAAAAATATATATTTTATAATGATTTAACTAGTGTTTCACATGGATTCAGATTGATCTGAATCTAATTCAAATTTGACAGATCAGATTCAGATTGGATTCAGATCAGATCCGTCAAATCTGAATTCAGATCTTAAATTGATTATCAATTAATAAATTGATAATCTTTTTTTTTGATATACCGTTATAAACTTCTTTTTTTAGAACTGAAGAAAGCAAAGTTTACTAACTTTAGCTGCGATAAGTAAATATTTTTTTTAATATTTTTTTTTAAATATTTGTTTTATTTTCTCTTTTTTGTTGTTTGTTAATATATTTTTAATTTATTTTAGGGTTTGTGTCTAATTAAGTGAGTAGTAAGATGAGGGAAAATTAGAGCAGTAAAAGGCATTAGAGGGCAGTGAGGTGATGGGATAAGTGGAAGGCAGTGGAGTGGTAAGGTGGTAGGGCAAAATAAAGAGGGAAGTGTCAAAATGTGTGTAAATTAAAATTATTAATTTTTAAATTTCTATATTTTAGGATCAGTTGAAATTGTAGAATTAGCAATTACTGACTATAGTGGTAAGTCACTTTAATTTAAATTTTTCATTTGTTTATTTTTTTAATTTATTATTTATTTATTTTTTAATATTAATTAGCAATTTTGTTTGTAATAAAAGGTTGAAATTTAATTTTTTATTAATTTAATTAATATCATTTTAAATTTTTTTTTTTGTAGCTTAGATAAATTACTAATGGTTATGGTAAGTAATTTATTATTTATTTATTAATTTCTTTTGTTTTATTTGTTTATTTATTATTTTTTTAAATTATATTATTTCAGGATGATGGCAACAAATTTTTTAGCGATTATTGAATTCATTAGTAAGTGAATTTTATTTCTTTATTTCTTTATTTTTTAAATTTATTTATTTTTTTTTTAATAATAATAACTGGCTATTTTATAATTTTACACCTAAAAATGATGTGCAAAAATGATCTACAAGGCTAAAAGAATGATCAATTTTATGTCATATTAAAAATGATTTGCAGTGCTGTAACTAAATTAGATAATAAAATGATTTACATGTCTTATTTCTTAAATTTGGTAGTCTAATTTTGTTATACAAATAGGCCTTATTACGTCATACGATATTAATGACATTTATTACATTTATTTCATTTTTCTCATTTATTTTATTTACTTCATTTGTGTTATTTATTTATTATATTTATTTTATATATTTTATCTATTTTCTTTATTTTATTTATTTTATTTATTTTATCGTTATTGGTAAGTATTTTTATATAAATAGGAATGATTCATTGATGTAAAAAGGATGAAAACTGTCTTGTTTTGAATAATTCTTTTGATAAATAAATTGTTTAGTACAGACGCGCTGACAGAGGCAATACTAGTCTTTTGTTTGTTAAATAATTATTTGCACATATTTTGCCTAGTTTATCATGATTCTCTTTAATTTCTTATCTCGTATCTTTATTCTTACTCTTCTGTATAAAAGAAACCTTCTGCTAAACTGTGATATCATAGGTGATTTACCCGCGATCTAAAAGAACTGACGTAATATTATCTTTAAATGATTTATTAAGACAAACATTAAATAGCTGAATAATAGAAATAAGATTATTAAAAATGATTACCATATCAGTATTTTTATTAGATATAATTATTTTATAGCATTTATTTTATGATTTCAAAGTTATCCATAACAAAAAGTAATTTTTATTTATTAATTATATTACCTTTTAATTATCTCTTTCAAATTTTATCAAACCAATCTCTTATCTATCTATTCTTTTTATGCCAAAAGGTAAATTTTTTGAAATTTATTTATCTTTAAAAATGATAATAAAAGATAATTTTTTACTTTCTGCAAGAATTGTAAGAATACATTTAAACTAATTTTTTTTATTTCCTATTATATGAATTTGTATAGTCATTGCATCACAATTTTCAATTATTAAATTTCTAACTATATTAAAATAGACTAAGGCTTTATCTATATTTCCAATTTCACAAAGCTCATACTCAAATTATTTCTATTTTTAATAATATAATATTAAAATTCTAAAAGTTTATCATTAAAATATTTAAACAGCTTTTAACTAATTTTTATTTTACATCTTAAAAAAAAATTCATTTCTTTTAAGAAATTATAAAACCAATATATTAAGACAAAAAATTATCATTATTTAAATAAATATTAGCAAAATCTTTAACTAAGATTTCTTTTATATGAATTTTGATCATTTTAGACTATCTATCCAAATTTTTTGAGTGGTTTTAAATATTAAATACATAAATGAAAAATATGTAACTAAAGCAAATAGTTTAGAATTAAGTTTATTGTGAATAAATTTAAAAAGGTAATCAGAAATAATACTTTTAAAAAAGAGCAAAAAAAGATATGAAATTATAAGTCAAAAGAATCTAATTAGAGTTTTAAATCAGGTTAAGTCAACTTATTTACATAGCTAATCTGATCTGAAAATTTAAGTTAGATTAGTAAATTTTTAGGTTAATTTCAAATTAAGTTAACTTGATCTGACCTGATCTAAAAATCCAGATTAGATCAGTAAATTTTCAGATTAATATTAGATCAAATTAACAGATTAACCTGATTTAATAAAATTTAGATCAATTAATCATCATTCTTGAATGATATTTTATCATTTAATTAGAATAATTTATTATTATTCTTAAATGATAATTTTATTATTCAAAAATAATGTTATATTATTCAATTAAAATGATTTATTATCATTCTTAAATAATAGTTTTATTATTCAAAAATAATGTTTTATTATTTTTGAATGATAATTTTATTATTTAAAATGATATTTTATTATTTGACTAAAATAATTCATTATCATTTTCTTAAATAATGACTAATTTTCTTCTTAAATAATTTGATCAAATCAGATCAGGTCAAATAAAAATTTAAATCAAATCAGATTTTTGTTTAATCTAACCTAATTCTTTTAATTCAGGTAACTTGATTGATCTAACTTAAACTAACTTATTTAAAGTTCTAAATCTAACAATCCAATTGTTTAATTTTATAATCTTAAGCATTAGTAATGAATTTCAAATAATCTTTAATTTGACAGATAATAGAGTTTATTTCATAATTAATAATGGAATACATTTAAATATGATAAAAATCTTTATCTACAATATTGCATCTAAGACACAGAAGTAAAAATAAATATAAAAGAGGGTGTCATATTTTAAAGACTTCAAAGGTAAATAACATTTTTAAAAGTCTTTCGTATTTCATTCTTCTCAGAAAAGAAATAGGGTAAGACATAGTTTGTAGAGTTATATTATCTTTAAGTATGAAAAATGATGCAAACCAGTTTATATAATATATATAAGCTTGTTTAGATAAGACATTTAGCCTAAATATATTGAATATAAAGTATTCTTAAATATATCTTTGATAAATTAATGAATTGAAACAATTACAGTTTACTCTTAATATAATGAAATAGTCATTCTACACTTTAACTTTATTATATCAAATTAGTAAAGAATTTGAAGGATTTAATTAGCTACTTCATTATAAAGAAGGAAAATTAATATATTTAATTAGTCAAATATTATATAGTTCATTATATCAAAATTTGCTATATCAAAGGTAGACTATATAAGAAAATTATTATAGGTATAGTGACATTGAGAAGTATTATAAGTATTATATTACAAAACTATTAAATTCAAACTTAATTTAGTAAATATATCTATTTTATTGTTAAAAAAGTTATCAGAATGAGCTTAAATTTTAATTATATTGATAGTAAAATTGTTGAAATCAATTATTTCAAAAAAATATGACTAATACATAAAATTATTAATTTTGAGAATAAGGTAAAGAGTAAAAGATCTTATTAAAGAAATTTAAATTGATTAAATTAAGGCATAACTACTGTAAAATCAGTAAAGATCATAACATTGCAATTAATAGGAATAATTAAAAGGATAATAAAAATTGTCACAAATTTAGATATAAAGAAGGAAAAAAAAGATAAAACAAAAGTAGATAAGAATGAGATTATTATAAAATTTTATTATATTTCTAGCTATACTAATTCTATTCATATTAAAGGAAGACCAATATCTTTCAAAGAACTATCTGTATAAAGTTTTAATATAGAAGAATAAACAAAAGAGTAGAAAAGATTTAGTAGCTATATATTATAAGAAATTGAAATAAATTTATTAATCAAGTTAGATATATTGATAAAGTGAAAGGTCTTAATACAGAAAAAGACTTGGATTAAAAGTTAATAAGAAATAAGTTAAAATGAGTTTATATAAGATTTTAAATGATAGAATACTATAAGTTCTATCATAATGGCTATTTTTAAATGTTATAGAAATAGTCTAATTTACTAATTTTTTTTTTAAAATTATAGTATTTGAACATTAGAAGACTATATAGTGATTGTAGTAGTAAATCTTATACCTAATCTTAGGATCTTTAAGGTCATAGCTAGAGTTAATATAACTAGAATCTACCTATTAATACTAGTTTAAGGTCTGTCATCTAAGTCAACCTTCTAAGAACTAACCCTTAAGGATTCTAGAACTTCAAAACCACTATCAAATTTGAATAAAGAATCATTTTCAGTTACATATATTTTTGTCAATTTTTCTCATATTTACCAATATCATATCTGAATCATTATTATCTCTATCCAGTATTAGGATATATTATACATGACTAAAAAGGCTTAGATATTATTATCTTTATAAAATCTTAAAAGGTAGGTAGCTGTCATACTTATATTATCAAATTCATCAGGAATTTAACCTAGTCTTTACCCCTAGTGACAGTTTGATTAGATAGTATTGCAATAGTATAATACAGTCTATTATCACTATAGCTATATATAGTCACACCTCAATATAACGAAGTTGCTGATCCAGCTGATTAGAACTTTATTATAAGAATCTTCATTAATGCTATAATGAATTATGTGGAATGTATAACGAATAATTTGTTATAGCATTAACAAATTATTCATTATAGTAGATGATTACTGATTTCATTACACAAATATAATTTTACTATTTCTAGAAATATTTTCACATTATTAATTTACTTAAATTTTTTTTTTAAAAAAATTTATTTTTTTAAAATAAATAAAAATAAAATAAAAATAAAATAAAATAAAAAATAAAACAAAATAAAAAATAAAAACAAAATGAAGAGAAAACTAAACAAGACAAAAAAATGAAATTAAGAAACTGAAACGAAACTATAAAATGAAATTAAGTGAACGAAATGAGATGAAAAAATGAAATTAAATAAATGAAAAGAAATTATAAAATGAAATTAGAAAAATGAAACGAAATGAAAAAATAAAATTAAACAAACAAAAAGAAACTATAAAATGAAATTAGGAAAATGAAACGAAATAAAAAAATGAAATTAGAAAAATGAAATGAAACAAGAAAGCAAAATGAAACGGGAAAATGAAACGAAATGAAAAAACGAAAAAGAAAAAATGAAATTAAACGTATAATACGAAAAGAAAAAATGAACGATACAAAAAAAACACAAAATTAAACAAACGATAAGAAAATAAACTGAAATTTTTATTGCCTTTTAGACCTTTGCCTTGTGTTTTATATTTGCCTTATAGTAGACAAATTACGATTTCTACTACAAGTGTACCTCGATTCTAAAAAAGTAAATATATTTAATATAAATCTAAAAAATCATTTAAACATTTTAATTATTATCTAGCCTATCCCAGAATCGAGTCCTGAAGAGGTTGTATAATCTTTCATAGTATAAGTCTACCTTCCACCTCTTCTCATTCCATTTTGATAATCACAAAAATTCTAAAAGATATTAATTATACTGTTAAGTTATATTTATCATTATATTGTTATTCATTTATTTATTTACGTTATAATTCTGTACTAAATTCTTCCATTTTAACTCACATTAGCGAGTTGAATATGCTGTACTGAATCTTTGATTGATTTGTCAAGCTACACTCCTCCAGAACCCCGTCTTATTACCTCTGTACCTTACATGGTACTCTACGTTTCTCTTCCTTCTTTCCTTAACTAATAAGTTAATTTCATTATCTTCCCAAATGATTCTTGTAGTCATTATTGTGTTTGTAAAAAAATATGATTTAATAGAGTAAATTAAAGTGATTTAAAG
>CAJVPP010003968.1:0-10377 GCA_910592005.1 Funneliformis mosseae
AATACAAATCAGAATTTCAATCAAGATTGTATTATTTCAATTATGAGTAAAGAATTTCACAAGATATCAAATCAATGAATAAATTTATTTATAAAAGGAAGTATTTTTTAATATTGTATAAATTTTTTACCTTTTAAAATTTAAATCAACCTTTAAATCACTTTAATTTACTCTATTAAATTATATTTTTTTATAAACACAAAAATGACTACAAAAATCATTTAGAAGAATAATAAAATCAACTTATTAATTGAGAAAAGAAGGAGAAGAAACGTAGAGTATCATATAAGATACAGAGGTAATAAGACAGAATTCTAGAGAAGTGTAGCTTGACAAATCAATTGAAGATTTGATACGATATATTTAACTCACCAATGCGAGTTAAAATGAAGGAATTTAGTACGGAATTACAATATAAGTATGATAAATATAATTTAACAAAAAACACTTTCTCTTTTCACCCCGAATTTTTAAAATTTTAGAAATTTACTGAGAAAATAAAATTGTTTTGCATAAAAACTTTATTTAAAACTTTACAACTCTGTTAACTAATTCTTTAACTCACTTTTACAAAACAGTTTAATATATTTGAAAGAGTTTATTTTATTCGAAAATTTTACAAAATGATTAGAAAATCAGCAAAAACTTCCATTAATAAAACTAACAAAGGTTGTTACAACTCGCTCAAAACTAAACAACCTGAGGCTAGTGGCTTCTCTTGCCTCAGAGAAAAGCCTATTCTATCTTTGGTCAATGATAAGAATATTGTCGATGTTACTTACATTAGACAGTCCACTCCACCACCGAACATTCTCGACACTCAAGAGTTTGTTCTCATCAAAGATGATATGAACATAGAAACTGAAAATACTAACTTTATCATCATTCCTCATCCTTCTCCTTTTGCTTGCATTGCCTCCATTAACAAAAATACTAAAGAACTCCCTACCCCTCAAATTATTTATATAATCAATAAGGCAGTCATTTATTTTGATAATGCAGAATCTATGCAAGCTACACTCTTTACTCAACTATATGAATTGGGCATTGAGAAATTTGTGAAATACACTGCATATAAGGATAACACTCAATTTTAAAATAGAACTCTGTGTGTCACTGATATTCACCTCAGCCTCAAAAAAGATACAATCATCTCAATTTTCTCCAAATATGGTACTATCACAAATATCCGCATGCAGACTAGGGACCTATGGCAACATGCATAAATCATCTATAACAATCCAGATGCAATAAAATTGTTCTACACTATATGGTTTAGATACATTTACAATGATTGTGTCCGCATATACCTTGCATGCTTCTTCCCAGAACAGGTTAAAAAAAGGAATAAATACAGGGTTAAATTAACCAATCTTTCCTTTAAAACTTCCGCCTGTGATCTCTAAGATATTATACTTGCTATTAAAGTAAATCTTGTTATATTTCTCACTCTAATAATTATAAACCCAGACCATTTGCCATTCTTATTTTGAATCAGCTGAGGATCTAAAGAAAGCTATTACCAATGATTACGCTTTAGTAACAATAAGTTATAATGGTATGCTGCTAACTCCAAATGCTGTCATAAATGTAACACAGCTGACTATATCATAATGAAATGCCTATGATTCTAGAATAGAAAAAACCAATAAACAATGTTGAAGATTCCAGATTCCCTAGATCTAAATTACCCTCTGTTCAATGACTCTACAATCATTTTAAACCTGTTGGATCTCGCTCCCTTATCATCAAAAATACTATCCAAAAGAATAATAACTAACAAATTTTTATTCCCTCAAAACCAGTCATCAACAAAGGAAAAGGACTACAAATAATTGACGATTCCATTCACAATTTTCAAAATATCACATCTGACGAGACAAATAAAAAACTCGATAAAATCCTCAACATGTTAACAAAGATGCAAAAGGATATGTTTGAATTGGAAGCACATATTTCAAAATTAGAAAAGCATGAATTCAACTCAGACTCTACCTCCATTCTTTTCACCTCCAACATCCCTCACAAATTCGCTTCGCATAACCTGATCTTGAACTTTAATCAAAAGAAATGCACATGTATTGCCAACTCATCATCTGATGAAAATATCTTCACCTTTGATCCTAAACTTCAAGAATACATGGATAAACAAAATGCCATCATCAGAGATCTTCACAAATAACTCAAAGAGGCATTGACTTAAATCACCATCCTTGCCAACAAGAATACACAATAATTCTTTCACCTTTAACCTTTATTCTTAATCATGATTAATAATAATAATAATAATTCTTTTAATACTGATAATGATATATCCATATTAATACCTCAACTAAATGTTACGTTACCACCTACCCCTATTATCACTTTTATTACACACAATGTCAACTCTCTACAATGTTCAATCAAAAATCAATTCATCAATGATTCTTTTTCAGATTTCAGTACTGATTTTGTTAGTCTTACAGAAACTCGACACAAAGCTGATCAAACTTTTCGCAATTTATCTGATCTAACTTATACTTCCTATTGGAGTAACAATATCAACTCTTACACTGGTGTTAATATTCTTATTAAAAAATCTTGGGCAATTTATGTTTAAAAAATATTTTTAAACTATGATAGATTTATTTACGTTGACTTTTATTTAGCAGGCAACGTCAAACTCAGAATCTTCTGCATTTATTTACACGCTTTTACTGAAAAGCGAATCAAGAAAGAATGAATCAAGTTACATAAAAAATTATTACCCATGTTAAAGAAGGATTTAAGTCTGACTTCAAAACTATAATTCTAGGTGACTTTAATGCTAACTTAGATAAATATTGATCACTCATCCACAATGAAAAATCGATTCATTAGCAAATAGAATTCTATCAAAAACTTTTTGCCTTAAATTTTCTCGATCTATATGACATATATCATGATAAATTCCAACTAACATACAATTCAGGACTTCACAGATTTCGAATCGACACTATTTTTGCTTTACCCAATATCACCTCAGAATTTTTATTTTTCTATATTGACACTCCTGACCTTATTCTTCAGATCACAAAATTGTTTTTGCTTCTTTCTCTAATTTTCGCAAACAGCAATCTGCCAGATTTCGTAACTTACAAAACAAAAGGTAAATCCCTAACCTTAAAGCAATAAACAATGCTAAATAGACTAAATTTACCGCATACACTAACCTTTATTATTGCTATCACAATTTTAATCATTTTAATAGTCTCTTCCATAACAAAACCAATATAAACATCTTATAGGTCCAAATAAAAACTGCTATTCTTGCAGCAAATCGCAGCTGCATTCCTCAAATTTGGATCTCTTCCCAACAACATCACAACCATCCTTTTAAACAACCTGATTCTCTCATTAACACTCGCAAAGTTGCCTCTTTCTTGCTAAAATTTAAGAACACTTTTATTCAACAACAAATCTGGCTTAACACTAAAGAATGGCAAACTATTAAATCGGCTGTAGACAAACTAGTTATAGAGGCTAACCTTTCTACTATCATCCTTTCTCCCTCGTTAAACGCTTCTAACGTCTATAACATCAAGAAACAGCTCAAAGACATTCATAAATCACTTTCTGCTCTTACCCAAATAGATGTCTAATGTATCAAAGAAAAAGCCATCAAATCCTTTATTGACAAAAGATGTGATAACCTTCAAAATGATTCCTCCAAAATGATTGATTCTATTTTAAATAGAAAAAAGCGTTCTATTATGTTAGATCACCTACTTATCAAGGATCTAAACATTTTTATGAATCATTTTACAATTGATCCAGATAAGATCAAGAATGCTACCATCAATCACTTCCAAAACTTTGCCCTCCCCTCCTCACCTGCTTCACTAATGTCTTCCAGATAGATTGACTAATTCAATCCTAGAGATTACATTAATGAATCACATTACTCAAATTTAATGTAACCATCTACATATAATAAATGGTTTGCTATTCTCAAGTCACTTCCTAATAATAAAGCTGCAGGTCCTTCAGGAATCTCTAACGAAATGCTTTCTTATTTAGGCGATAAACTTCAAAAATTACTGTGGAAACTCATCTGCATGTGCTTTACCCTAGGTGATATTCCAAATGAATGGAAAATCGCTCACATCTATTCTATTCCAAAGCCTATGGACTGGAAATGCGATGTAACAAAGACCAGACCCATCACATTATTGTAAACTTGTTAAAAAGGCTTTGTAAAAATTATTACCAACAGATTCTTCACAATACTGGCTAAATACAATATATTACAAGGTGGAAATTTTGCTGGTCTACCTGGTGGATCAACTGAAGCACCTATCAAAATAGTTAACATGTTATTCAAAGATGCGATTGAAAACAAAAAAGAAATTTGGATTTTACTTTAAGATCTCTTTAAAGCCTATGATAGAGTAAATTTAAAGTTTCTTCATCTAGCCCTCAACTGCATCAAAGTTTCACAATCGGCTATTGATCTCTTAATCAATCTCTTCACTGCAAGAAAAAATGCTGTCTTTATAACATATAGAACTTCAGACTACTATGACGTAAAAATTGGTATTGATCAAGGAGAAGTTATATTACCCTTACTTTGATACATATACCTAGATCCTCTCCTTTGTGAAGTTGTCTCATTAAATAAAGAATATACTATTAATCACACTTGGACCTCTGATCTAACTAATATGGACACCAGTTCCCTATCCACTAGTGTTTCTTCACTCATTTTTATGGATGACACTAATTGGATTGTCAATTCAAACAAGAATTGAAATCTATTCTTAAAATTGCCAAAGAATTTTACGATCTCACTAGATCAGCACTCAATAAAGACAGTCCAAATTATTGACAACTAAATCTTTAAATAACACAATAATTCCTCTTAAATTTGATTCTTCTACTATTGACATTTTACCAGAAACTGGATCTGTTCACTTTCTTGAAGTCTGGATCAATAGTTAACGCTCTACGATCTTTGTTAAAAACAACTCACTTTTGATATAAATCATTTTGTTTCTTTAATGCATTACAAACTCTTAACTGATAAACAGATCTCATACATTATTAATATGGTGCTTTGTCCACTACTAGAATATCGAATGCAACTAACACCCTATCACAACAAGAATGTCTTTTGTTCTTTATACCTGTGCATTTCCTATTCAAGAAAAAGAATAAATTTGCATCTGCCCTTCCTAATATTCTTTTAAATTTCAAACAATTTTACAATTTGAATGATCTCTAATCATTACAAATTAAATCTCTCTCTATCACTCTTTTATATCAGTTCACTAATTCTACTACTTATAAAAATATTTCTGTCATAAGACTCTTTCAACTCCAATTCCAACATTTTCTTGCTACTTCTCCCCTTGATTTTTGGTCATGCCCATTTAATAGACTTTCATATAAAAATCTTATAGGCGCTTTCCTTTCACTTATCAAATCCACTTCCTCTGAACTTTTACTTAATGCTTTTCCTCTTCTTACTAACTAAATCAAAGGAGGATCTTACCTTTTCACAAAAATTTTTCCTTAAAAAATTTATAGTTCCTTCAAAAAAATCTTAACTAATTACAACCTAGTTTATTTAAATCAATTAATCTCTGCCTCAGGCTTCCAGTTGATTACAAAGGTTGACTTTTTACTTAGAAACTTTAATTATCACTCTAAATACTTTGGATCACAAACCTTTTTCAAGCAACTAGTAAACATTGTTTTAGAAGATAACCTTCAACGACTCCTCAAACCAGAATTTAAATTAGTTTCTCCTCTATTCTAATATGGTTTTATAATTACTCTACCCTTTCAAATGACTGTAAAAAGGAATTTATCGCTTCATGGAATCCAACAATCAATAACCTTTCATTTGGTCAAATCATCAACAAACCTCAATTGATAATCAATTTGTTTGTCAACACTATGTATGTTCTATAAACAATGATAATATCAGCCAGCTTTTCAAATATACTGGTTGCAACCTCTTTTTCATCAACATTCGTTTTGGCACTTGTACATTTGCAATTCCTACAAATAGAGTTTTTCAAGTTGATTTATTTCAAAAATGACCACACACCCTTAAAAATCAACTACAACAGTCACCTGATAAAATCTCAAGGATAGCCTATCTCTCTTACTTTGCTTCCTATTTTGAGTAATAATCTCTTATCTCACCATTAACTAACTTATTTGACATAATGGTTTTCCCTTTCACAACATTAACTGAGCTTAAATCTTTACAAACAACACTCACTAATAATACATTCCTGACATTTTATACTGATAGTTCTTTGATCTCTTCTAAAACAGAATCATGTAAAATGGGACTGGGATGGATTTGTATTGATTTATCTAATAACTATCACTCATTCAAGGCTTCGCTGACAAATTGGCCTTTATCAACACGTGCTGAAATGTATGCTCTCTTCACTGCTCTTTTAGTATCACTGCAGTCTTCTTCTGTCAACATTTTTTTACAGTCAGACCACGATCTATGGTTTCTTTAAATATGTCTTGAATAACAGTCTTTCGCTCAGAAAATTTGAAAAAATACCCAATCACTCCATCTAGCACCTTATAAGACATACAGTGGATACACAGCATCTTAAGATACACTTTCACAAAGTTAAAGCACATACTGGTGATTATTTCAATGATATCGCCAACCAATTGGCTAAAGCTGGATGTAATGCTCATCCTCTCATCCTAGTATTGAACAACATTCTCTTCTCTGATCTTGTTTTTACTTTTAATAGCATACTTATTGAAATATCTATTAGAGGTTTTTTTAAACAACTTTTTCTGCCAAGATTTTTTGCAACTTTCTAGACTTGAACAGAAATGGTCATATTAGACGTCTTACCAGAAATCACTCTATTAGCTGGCCTGCTATTTGGTCCTTATTTTCCCTAGACTCATCTTCACTCACTACTTCTTTTGCTTCTTATAAACTCAAGACTTTCATCATAAAAAATTTTGTTAACGAACTATCAACTCTATCAAGATTATCTATACTAAGACCTGATTTGTATGAACATTGGTGTTGTATAGGCTGCGGACTAAGTACAAAAACTTCTGAATATCTCTGAACCTACCCTGTTTATGCCACAAAATTACAAAATGTTATCCAAATAACCAAAGATGATTTAATCTATCGCCTCACAGAATCGAATGTCTCTAAACTCACTAAATTTCTTCCAGAACTACTAGACATCCTAAACAACATCCTTGTCATCCTTTCATCTAGAACTGATGGTTACATAGATATTATTCGCTCTCTTATTCCTTCTTCTTTAATAGACATAGTTCACAAAATCACTAGGAATAAGGGTCAATATTTCTCAATCATCACTCAAACTTTAATAGTTTTTCAACAAAAATTATTCGAAGATGTTTGAAAATACCATTGTAATCTAATGGTAGCAAAAGAACGTTCATTAGGTATTACTATCAAAGATAAGACTAAACGAGATGCCAGTTTATTCTTAAGATACGAAGAGACATCAAGTCCTACATATAATTGAAAATCTTGGATATACATAGCGAATAAATTCGGCTACACCTTTACAGATTTTTAGATAGGCACTGACTCTTTCTTTTTCTTCTCTTGTTGATAGCATTTTTCATTAGGTATAAACTTAGTGAATTTGTTGGAGGGGGAAGACGATGATTGATCGATTCAAACAGGTTTATAATATAACTACAGGAATAGCTAGTACTTAGTCTAGATTTATTTGATTTACTTTGTATTTCTTTTTATATAAATTTAATAAAGTTATTGGCAGTGCTACATCGTTAAAAAAAAATATATATAATTTAACAGTATAATTAATATCTTTTAGAATTTTTGCGATTATTGAAATGGAGCGAGAAGAGATGAGAGATAGACCTATACTATAAAAAGATTATACAACCTCTTCAAGACTCAATTCTGAAATAGGCTATGTAATAATTAAAAACATTTAAATAATTTTTTAGATTATATTAAATATATTTACTTTTTTAGAATTGAGGCACACTGATAGAAGAAATCATAATTTGCCTACTATGAGGCAAATATTAAATAGACAGTGAAATCATAACGTATCTGTAAGGTAATAAAAATTTTGGTTTTTTTTCTTATCATTCGTTTAATTTTATTTTTTTTCGTATCGTTCATTTTTTCTTTTCATATTGTATGTTTAATTTCATTTTTTCTTTTTCGTTTTTTCATTTTGTTTAATTTTTCTGTTTCATTTTATTTTCTTAATTTCATTTTTTTATTTCGTTTCATTTTATTTTCTAATTTCATTTTATAGTTTCTTTTTATTTGTTTAATTTCGTTTTTTCATCTTGTCTCATTCACTTAATTTTATTTTATAGTTTCATTTCAGTTTCTTAATTTTGTGTTTTTGTCTCATTTAATTTTCTTTTCATTTTATTTTATTTTATTTTAAAAAAAATAAATTTTTTTTAAGTAAATTAATAAAACTGTTATACAATAATTAACAGATTGCATGTTAAAATAAAATGATTAGAATTTACAAAATAACATGAAATATTTCTGAAAAAATTATATCATAGTAAAATTATATAATGAATTATTCATTATAACATTAACGATGATTCTTATAACAAAGTCCTGATCAGCTGTATTGGTAACTTCATTATATCAAGGCTTGACTGTATGCTAGACATAAATTAATAATCTTATTCTGTAAAATTTACATAATTTTACAAATCTTACGTAATTCTTTGTATTAAAAATATTTCCATTGTATTTTTTACATTTATATTAAATATCAGCAAAAAACTTAAATTTTTTCGTTATAATGCATGAGTTTTTACACTTATTTTGAGTAAAAAATCCAATTTATATCAAATATCAGCAGAAAATTTAAATTTTTTCGTTATAATGTATGAGTACTATTTATAATAATAGTACAAATTTTATAAATTATAACAAATCCATTAATTCTTTTATTTTCAGTATAAATCAATTAAAAAAATATTAATTTTTAAAAACGTATAATTTTATTGTAAAACCTTATAATTTTCAATGTAATAAAATATAAATTTTTTTTATTATTTTTATATATTATTAATTAACAATTTCTTATATATCATTTTTTATAAAAAAAATTCTAAATAAAAATTCCTTATAAAATATAAGGAAATGTATTACAGAATTTTAAAAAACATATACAAAACTTATTTATAATAATGAAAAAACGTATACAAATTTTTTATAGGAAATAAAATTAATAAAATAAAAAATTTCATAATTAATTTAACAACTATTTATTTAACTTTATTTTTGTTAATCAATTTTTATATCAAAGTAATAATTAAACTTTTTATAAGTGATATTTAAGGTTAATAAAATGTATTAAATAATTCAGATTTCAACTCTATCATAAATATATGATCATTTTTAAAGTAATGTATAAAAAAAAAGTTAATAAATTGATAGTTAAAAAAATAATTACTGTAAATATTTTTATTAAAATAATTAAAAAAAGTAGAAAGAAATCAAATTTGCAATTCTACTTTAATTTAACTTATAATATGCTAATAAAATTAAAATAATAATTAAGTATAATAATAAAATAAGTTATTTACTTAAATTAAAATTTTTTTTTGTTATATAATAAAGAATATAATTTTAAATTTATATATATTTTTGAATTATTCTCGAAGTAAAATAAATAAAAACATATTTTTAATTATTTTTGTCATATACTGTAAATGTAAGATATAATTTAAAGATATAGTTAAAAAGATTCAAATTATAATTTAATTAAGATCAAATTAGTATTAAGTTAAGTTCAAATTAGTTTAGATTAAATTTTAATATTTTAAACTTAATTTAATTTTAATAGATATGATCTTTTTTTTTTTAATTGATTTTTAATTTTCAGATTTAATTTTTTTTAGTTATATATTTTTTTATATTTTTAAAATCTGTAATTTTATTTATAGATTTTTTAAATAATAAAAATATAATAAATTAAATAAATATAATAAAAAAATAAATTTAACAAAATATCAAATTAAATTTGTTTTTTAAATTTGTTTTTAATTTTATTTATTCATGATTTTTTTATTTTTTATTTTAATTTAATTTTTAGTATTTAATTTTACTTGATTTTATTTATTAATTTTTTATAATTTAAATTTATTTTCTTAAAAATTTTTAATATTCATAATTTTTTTAAAATTTAATTTTTTTAATTGATTTTTAAATTTTGATTTTATAATAACAATTTATAATAAATTTAAACATTTTTAATTTAGATTAAAGACAATATTTTTATATATTTCTACAGTCACACCTCGATATAACGAAGTTGCCGATCCAGCCGATCAGGACTTCGTTATAAGAATCTTCGTTAACGC
>CAJVPP010003969.1:0-10376 GCA_910592005.1 Funneliformis mosseae
TTCCATTTTTCAAGCGAAAGTTTGATGATCATCTAAATTTTTTTTTTTGTATCATTGACACTTATAAATTTACAGGTAATTATGTATTGTATTACATTATATTTCTGGAAAATTTAAGGGATAGTTATATAATAATTTTGGATGATCTTAGGCAGTCAGATACTTATAACTGCTACTGTATATAATGAAATATTAATAATTTTAATTTAATTTAAATAATACAATAATTATTAAAATAATTTATAATTATATTTAATATTTTTTATATATTTAACAACTATATAATAAAAAAGAAATA
The DNA here is from genome assembly GCA_910592005.1 of Funneliformis mosseae. Lineage (NCBI taxonomy): Eukaryota > Fungi > Glomeromycota > Glomeromycetes > Glomerales > Glomeraceae > Funneliformis > Funneliformis mosseae. The sequence goes on from CAJVPP010003969.1 coordinate 299, forward strand.
TTATTAAGTTTATTAATAATTTCATTTTAATAAAAAATATTTTTACTTATAAAATAAATTAATTAATTACATAAAAGAATTTTTAGAAAATTAAATACTGAGAAAATTTTGATTAAAATTAAAAGCTTAATGCACTTTAATTTAATAATATCAAAACTAAAATGCAAAAAAATCTTAATTATGTTAAAAATTTCCAGATTCTGATTTTTCTAATAATCAATATATATAGAAGATTAATTGTATAATATAATAAATATTACCATTTTTATGTTATAAACTATAATATGAATTATGTATTGATAATTTTAATTATATTTATCATTAAATATATGAAATTGATTTTTTATAAATGATATTTCTTTTATTAATATATTTATATATTAATTATATATTACTTCTAAAGGAATGCAACCATTAGTTTGATAAAAAAAAAGTAATGTGAGATTTTGATTTTTTACTTAAATAAGAAATCATCAGTCAATAATAAAATAACTAATTAATTTACATTAAGAAAATAAAAAAAGTAATACTATTAAAATTTTGTTAGATTATTAATAATAAATTTGATTAAGAAACATAATAAGGAAATAAATACATCAACTTGTCAAAAGTCCTAATTTTAGCAAGTTAACAAACTCACCAACAAGTGAAATCTAGAATATATATATCTTATTATATTTGAGTTATCAAATGGTAGGAAATTCTTGTTCTAGGATTGATAGATGATTAGACATTATTAAATGTTTCTAAGCTGTATAATATATTAATTAACCAACGAGTTATATATCATTTTTCTACAGAACTCCTTTACATTTATACATAATAAAATATTGCATTAAAATATATTGCATTTTCAGCAAACAATTTAAACCACAAAACATTTCATTATCTATTGACCGATGCATAAACTCGTTAGACGTGTCGAATGGTACATGTAGTTATAGCATTGATGAATAGAAAGTTATTAACATTTTATACAATTTAGAAACATTCAATAATATCCAATCATCTATCAATCCTAGAAACATGACTTTACATCATTCGACGCGTATGTCATGAAGAATAAAACGAGCTTGTATTAAAATAAGTTGGCACATGGCTTCAGTTTAACTTGCTTGATTGGCAGATTGTTATTTGCGAATGATTCTTTTTTTTTATAGGATTTGTCACAGTGACTTTGATTTTTTATTGTATGCCTTATTATCTATTCAACTACAAAATATTTTGCCATTTTTGATTAAAATAGCAGAAAATATATATTTCAGAAGTTAAACAGCGGACAGGATCCTAAATTTTCTATAGTGAAACAAGATTTATGTGAAAAGCAATACGATACTCCTGAATCCAAGGCAGTACCTAATCAGAAGTGTTCTTCGGTTAAATAAAAAAAATCAATGAAAAAGAAAAACACTATAATTCATGTGTGAAGATTTATTTATTTGACTGATTCGTAATATGTAACGAGAGAATTTATTCGAAACCGAAAAGATTCCCTATCCAATTATCAATTCTAATATGCAGTACAAACACTTGTAATTCACACGACGCTACCTAACATATCGTTTATCGGATGTCTTTTAATAATCATGATTAAAAAAAAAAAAAAAATAAGAATTGCGGCATCATACATATGTGATAATGTGATCGAAGTTACTAATGTTTCGGAAAAATTTACATTGAAATATAATTTTAATACTAATTTATTATGGTAATTTTTAGAAGTTTCAAGAATCGAATATACAAAAACACCAAGAAATATTAATATGGATTATTAAAATTAGATCAAAGAGATCAATTTAAGAAATATTTGCTTTTAATGGAGTATGCTGATAGTGGTACACTTCGAAGTTATTTGAAGGAAAAATTTCATAAGTTTAATTGAATTATTCCAGATTTTCGTCAAGTCTGCTTCATTAAATAAATGAGGTTTCGGCGAGAACCTTGACTGTAAAAATAAAAAAACTTGTTAGGGTCTGCCATATAGGACATCAGAAAATTATCAGAAAAGAGTATAGAATTGCATCACTTAATTACCAAGTAAGAGATTATAGAAGTTTTTCTCCAATTAGCTTCGAAGAGTACCACGATCAATACACTCCATTACAAGCAAATATTGTTTAAATTGATTACTTTGATTCCTAGGAAGTAAGAGAACATTTATTTTTAATTAGATTAAAAATTAAATAACAATCAAATTTGAAAATTTTTGTTATCATAACTGCTTCATACTTTGTTCTAGAGGTTGGCTTCAACGCCAATATAATTCAACTAATTAAAAGCAACTGTTTAAATTTTAAAGAGATTAGCCGCGTTGTAGGTGTTATTTGCCTAATAGCTAACGTATAAAAGCATAGGTTTTTCATACCATCCGCCATCTTTCTTCAAACATAAAACATTGTCCAGGCTCAAATATTGCATCAGGTCTTCAACTTCCAAGTATGAATTATAAACATTTTTCTAATACTCTTATCCAACTCACTTTTTCAAGTAATAAGTTAAATATTCATTTAGATATTCTTTCTGTACAAGTAACTAAAAGTTAAGAGTCGAGTTTGTTTGAAAGTTTACAATAGATCCAAGTTACGGGAGAAGAAACTGGTGGTTCACAAATTATTGTGTGGATTGGACAAGTTCTTTTGATTATTATGATCTCCTTGTTCAGAAGATTTATATATCATATCCTTTTTCATTAACATAAATTATCAAATTAAAAAAATTAAAATTAAATTATTTTAATTATTTGAAAGACAATTATTAACTCATGTTCAATATTACCAAATTCAAAACTTATTGCTTACTTGTACTAGTGCAAGGCAACTAAAATCCATTTAGATACTTCATCATATCAAATATTCAAAAAAAAAAAATCGGGGTAACTCCATTTAATGAATAGTCATCAATACTCAAGGATATTGATATTCAACAGTTTTTGTTTTGTTTGCGACTAGACAATTTCTTTCCAATCCTTTCAACAAGAACGGCTTCCTGGATACATCTAAGGAAATATATGTATGATTATTATAAAACAATTATGCTTTAAACATAAAATTATGTTAAATATAATTAGCAAAATAATAAAAGAACTTAAAATTACAATTGTTATTTTTTTAATTTAAATAATTACCAAATTGCAATAAATTCTCTCATCAAAATCATCATGAAATTGTTCCTTTCGAAAAGTACTAACTATCAGCATATTCAATTATGATCAAGGAAAATACTTTTAAAATAACAATAACAAAATTTAATATTAATGGTTTTGATTTCCATTGAGGCTACACCTCTTTGACAAATATAAATAAATCCAATTCGATAAAAATAAACATAATGGCTCGTATTATTTTACGAATTACAAGTCTTATGAAAATTTCATTTACAGTGGCGAGATTAAAAGAGACTTATTCCGAATTTTCCAATCGCGCGAAAGTCTTTTCCTATTTCCAGAATATTAATAAAATTTTAGTGTTCATAGTAATTTTAAAATATCCTTTAAAATATCTTATATCTAACTTTGATAGTAGTTTATTATTACATGATAAGGATGGTAGGGAGTAAAAAGAAAAAAAAATTTTTTTTTTTAAAAAAAAGATGTCCGGTCACGTGATTTAGGTTGCTGCGCCGAAATTAACGATGATTTATTTTATATTATATTTTGAACGAACAGAACGCGTATTCTTGAACATATTAAACCTATCGCTTTTGATGTCTCATATTTCAAAATGTATATTCGTATATTTAGGGCTCCGTCAATCTGAACGCGCCTTCTTATGGACCGATATTTGATATACATAACTCGACAAAAATTTGGACGATCATATTTTTGGGGTATATAGCAATCATGTATGGTATGGATTTTTATGTATGGAATGTATGGTTTGTATGACATATATTTCCATACATGTATGGATTTATAAATAATAATAAAGTTTTTAAATTTTTTAATTTGATTAATTAAATTCTTCAATTTGATAAATGCAAAATTTTTAATTAATTTTTAAAAATTTTCTTAAACTTAACACCTTATTTACTCATTATAATATAATGAATTAAACAAACGACTATCAACGCGACTTATTATTTTTCTTTGTATTCAAATCAAATCCGATCATTTTTTAAGATAATTGAAAATATATCTGACGATGAAATTATAATTAATTTAATCTATTAAATATACAAATATTCAATACCGGTATGGAAAAATCATACAAAAATTGACGGTATGGATGTTTATGTATGTCTTTATGCTATTTTTTAACTTAATGTATGCTAATGTATGGTTCGTTCATACATCAATACATGATTCTTATATATAATAATAAATAATTGTGTATGATTGTATGGATTGCGAATTCATGTGATCCATACATTTATAATTAACCAATAGAAAGTTTTAAATTTTAAATGTACAATCAACGATCGACTTGACAAATTGCCTCATTTATTTTTTTTATTATTACACAAAATAGCGCATGATTTGTTTAGTTTATTTTATCGCAAAGCTACAAATATAAATTGAAAAGAAAAAACTACTTATTTGTCCATTTCATTCTCATATTTTTTTCTCTGATTTTCTAATTCCAATTCTTCAGCTTTAGCTTCTATAAGTCGTGCTTCTGCTTCAGCTGTTCTTGCTTTAATTTCACGCTCCCTCAACCTCATCTTTCTCTCTTCAATATCTAATTCAAGCATCTTTCCATGATCAGTCATAGATAATATTGTTTCCTCATTTTCTGATGCAGAATCTTCTTGTCTTTCTTTGCTTAGTTTTGTTAATGGTAGAAGAGAGTTTTTTTTTCTTTAATGGCGATTTATCATTTGTCAAATCAATACTGTATTTTCGAGTATGAGATTCTATATTATTGAAAAAATATTAGAATCTTTAATATAAAATTAACTAGTAAAAAATATATAATTTTACTTACCTTTGCGTTTTATTGATATTTGCATTCTTTTGACTTCACTTTTATCTTGATGAGTACGAGGGACTCCTGTTTTGTCATGAATATCAATTGTCTTATAACATCGTTCATCATATCTTTTTCCTCTATTAAAATTAATTAAAATTATTTAATTACAAAAATTATTTATGAATTTATAATATTAAATTTACAATTTAAGAAAATTATAATGAAACTCACTAACCTTAAAATTGCTGCTAATAAACTTAATTGTTTTCCTTCTTTATTTACCATAACATGAGCCGCTTCTGCAATATTAGTATTTGTACCACTCTTGCGCCATATCTCATGATCAATATTTGAAACATATTGATTTAAAGAAGCCGTAACATACAACTGTACATAATAATTCAACCAGTCAAAAAAATTAACATTTTTTTTAAAAATATTCTATGATATTTTAATCAAATAATATATACCTTTTATTCCTTCATTATTTGTATTTTTAATTTGCTGTAAAAGATCATAGAAAATTAAATAAATAAAAGAAAATTAAAGAAAAATTGTAAAGATTTATAATTAGCATAATATATATTTATTTTATTATAAAGGATTAAAATCAAATATTAATCTTTTTTATATTATATAATATTTAATTTCAAGTAATAAAAAAAAATATAATAATATTTCAAAAAATTAATTTATTGATATACAGTTTTTTTTGCATTAATATGTTTTTTCTTTATATTTGAATAAAAAGAACTAAGAATTTCTGCTATAAAGAAAATTAAATAAAGCTAAAATTTTAATTTTAAAATATATTTATTTAATAATTTATAATTTATCAAATTTAAAGCATTTTTAAAGCTTATCAATATTTTTTTTTTTTATTATTTCTTCTTTTTCTTTATTTTATTATCTATATTTCATCATTTAATAAACTATTACAGTTAACTCTTGATATAGCAAACTCTTAATATAATGAATTTTTTGAACAAATATAGTAAAAATACTCTTATTATAACGAACTGGCCAATCAAATCTCTTAAAATCTTCACTATAGCCTTATAGTGAAGTTGAGGTCTAGGATATAGAATTTGTTATAATAAGAGTTGACTATATAAATATTATTATCTTTTTATAATCTTTTATATGAAATTTTATATTAAATAACATCTTTTTATAGAATTTTAAATAATAATTACAGTTATTATATTATTCTAAAAAAACATTTATGATAAAAAACATGATCACATATAAATATTATTTCTTAAAGCATAGGTATAAATTGACTATAAAATATTGTATAATATATATTATAAAAAACTAACAAGTATGTTTCAAATTTAAAATTTTTTATTATTACGTGATAAATATAATACTAATTTGTAATTGGCTAAAATTTATATTCTATACTAATATAATTTAATAAATTTAAAATTTACAATCTGATTAAAATTTAAACTGTAAGAAAAACTTTATTTTATTAATTTATCAATATTTTCAAAAACAAAATCTGAAACAGTTCTATATGATTTATATTTTTTTTAAAACATATATAGCCTGCAAATCTGTTAATCCTTTTTATAATATTTCATAAATTTTGCTAATTTTTGAGCATATTTACGCATATAATTTAAAGAAACTAAATCTAATGCTTTTGGAACTATTTCTTATAATCCTTTCTAAGTATAATTATAATGTTATCAAGTATATCATTTTGTAGCTTTCTAATACATTTCAATATAATTAAGTTCACAATAAAATTTTGGATAAAAAATTACTTTATATTCTAAACTTTCAATAACTTCTTGTAAAATTAGTTTTTGATTAAGAAAATCTTGAATTGCTAAAATATGACATGTATAATATTCTGGATTTTCTAATAATGACTTCTTATTACCACAAAATTCTTTTAATTCTAGTTTTTATAAACCACATTCTTATAAAATTATTTTCATTCCTTTAGATTTCTATAAAGTTTTTCATTTGAATAATCAGCAAAAAATACCATACTTTAAACTTATCTATTAAAAATAGTATCATGCATAATTGATTGCTTTTCACTAGGATTAAGATTTATATTTGCTACATTAAGAGTATTATCAGCCAATTTTGCATGACTAGAAAAATTATCAAATGCAAATATTGTGATCATTTTAGGATGTGTTTTTTTAATAATTGGAATGCTCGAGATTTAATATATATATATAATAATAATATTAAAAATAGGGCTACGATATTTGGTGACCCGATCGCCATGGTGATCCTCTAAGTCACGTGACATATATATTAGTCACGTGACTCAATATATATATTTTTTAATTAGATAATATTTGGCGACCTAATCATGTGATTTATTAAAAAATTTTTCGGAATAAATAATTTAATTACGTCATATACATCATATAATAAAATAATTTTATTACAAGAAAATTACCAATTATGTAAATTGTTTTCGTAAAAAAAATGAAAAAAAAAGAAAAAAATACAACACTTTGATCTTTTTAAAAAAAAAATCCCATCAAAAAGTTTTGACCTTTGTTTCAATAATATCCATCGCTATTTTTGTATAAATTATGTTATATATATCCTTTTCTAGTTACAAATCTGATAAGTAAAGTAAAATTTACCTTTTATCGTCATTATTTTCTTTGTTTTGCTCTTTACAAGTTTTACTATTATGACTTTTTTGTTTGCATATTTTACACTTATATTGAATTTTACTTGACCTTATATTAGACTGCTCTAAGAAACTTTTGACTCTTTTAGATTTGGGATGATCTTTTGATCTTTGTATAATTGGATTTCGAATATTCATAATATTACTATCCATAATATCACCATTATTATTATTATCATTATCGCCATTATCATTATTGCCAATATTATTATTGTTAATGATACTTTGTTGTGACTTTTTTTGAATCGATAAAAAAACTCTAAGAAGTTCGCAATAATTTTCCTCATTATCATCTTCAATTGCGTCAACCATCACTTTTCTTCCTAATCCCCAAAGTTCACCAAACTTATGTTTTTTTAAGATGGATTTAGATATTTCATTATCTACTGCAGCAAGTCCTTCAACTTGAACATCAGACCCATTTGTTGAATATAAAAATCAGGTTGGCAAAGAAACTGCTTTTAATGTTGATATATTTAAAGAAGAAATCACCACAAATGTATTATTTGACACATCAGCTTCTTGTAACATATCTTTATATCAACGTCGATTAGTTAATCCAATGTGAAACCTTGCAACAGGCGTAAGAGTCATTAAATAGTAAAAATGACGACATGGGTAACTGTGAGTTTTGTTAATCATACAGGTGCAAAGAAATGTTCCATCATTTAGAAGATATATGAAATGCGATGTATTTGGATTCGTTAAGTAAAATATCTCCCAAATTTCAATAATTGTCGATGTATCCTTCAGAAATGAACCTAATTGTATTTATGGACAGTCAAATAGGTTTTCAATACATTGGTCGGATTCGTCAAGTACCTAAATAAGAAAGATTTTAATTAGAAACTTATTTCATGAGAATTTTCACCTCTGAGATTAATTATATATTACCTGCTCTTTAGAAAGAACAACTTCAAGCTCAACCTCTGTAGCATGATAATAAAGACTTAGACTCATTTGCTCCTCTTGCTTCTTCAAGATATTTGGCGTTACAAACTCTTTTAACTATTCTATTACTGATTCAAAAATAGCATTTGCCGTATTTTGACGTCCTATTTGTGATATCGTTTGCTTCCAATTTACAAACTCACAATAATCACTCTCCTCTTAATACCTTTCTTCTAAGGCATCAAATAATTCGCATAGTGAAATATTAGAGTTCCTAAGAAGCCTTTTCAACGTCAAATTTTCACCTTCATTACAAGAGGTTGATTGCGCACCAGCAGTGAAATATCTGTTTGTGAACACGCGAGCCCATGATTAAGGATTGTTTCCTAAGAAACGAATTAAATAGTCCTTTGATTTTGGGTAGTTTTGTAATAACATTTTCCACCTCTCATTAAATTGCTTTTCCGTTAAGCTATTTCTCATTTTAAAAAAATCCTTCATAAAGTCACTAAAACTAGAACCAAGCTCTCCTTTTAGTCATTTGGGTAAATTCTGACATATATGCCATATACAGTATATATGATAAGTATTGGGAAATTCTGTCATGACCGCACCATTAACTGCTAGATCGCCATCCATAACAAACACCTTCAGAGATACACCGGTTGCTTCCTTCACACATCAAAAGACCCACTCATATGAAAGTTAAGTTTCATCATCAACAATTGCTTGGGCCACAATTCGCGTTTTCAAATTGTTATCGGGGGTGACAAAGAGGGACAAAGGACGATCATAGTGATTGGTTTTACAAGTGTTATCATGCATTATTATGTCATGGTAGCGCAACCATAAAATGTATTGTTCGGGACTCATCCAAAAAAGATGAGTTAAAGAAGAATTATCCAGATCAAGCTTCATTGAAATTACCCAACGTGGGTCCTCCATTTTTTTGCTATAGAGTCTTTTTAGTAAAATCCCTGTATCTGCTTCACCTGATGCTATTTCACGACGAAACTTGCTTATGGTATTATAAAGATCTTGTCAGATAATTCTAATATTGAACTTTTCTCTAATAACTCTATATTGAATGGTTGCATTTACTTTGGCAACGACGGTTAAAAAATGAATTTCTTCAATGACTTCCTCTGGTAGTTTGCGCAATGTTAGAACAAATCGAACTGCTAATAGGTGAAATTCATGACCAGTATGCTAATCATGTAAAGTTGTAACTTCCAAATGGCCTTTGTTTTTTTTGTTCTAAATATTAACCTTCTACAGGCATCCAATTCTACATGAGGACGTATTTGAATGCTGTTTCTCCATAATTGCTGTCTGATTAGACTTTGCTTATCCAGCATGCCGGCACAAATAAGTTCGCTTAATTACTTCTTTTGCTTTATTTACTTTCCCATCACCACCAATTCGCACTCCGTGACCTTTAGTAGTGGCGTATTTTTTCATGAAATTTGAAACATAATCCTAACTTTGAAAAATTTTTCCAATAAAAAGACTTATATCCTTTTCCGTCGTATTCTCAATGTCACCAGATATACTATAAGATAAAATGGTTACTTTTATTAGATATGTTTTGTCATCCTAATATACA
>CAJVPP010003970.1:0-10375 GCA_910592005.1 Funneliformis mosseae
TAAAATAAATAAAAGAAATATATTGTATAAAAGAAATATATGCTATAGATGACATAGATGACATAGAAGACATATATGATTTTTTAGGAATCAACATCATCCTTTAGATCATCATCATCCATGTCTTCTTTCGTGTAATAATATACATTAAGACCCATTGATGATAAAGTTTCAATACCTTCTCTTGAAGTTCCACATCCTTTTAAAAAAAGTTCAATTTCAAGTTTAAATAATTAACAAATTTATTATCTAACCTAACAAGAAGATAACAAAATCCAACAGCTGTTTTCTTTTCATTTTCTAATGTTTTTTTTTGGATTCAATATATCTACAAATTCTTTAAAAAATCCTTGTAAACACGGTTCTTGATTTTCAATTAAAGTACAAAAACTTTTTGAATTTAATTCTAAAGAAAGATTTTGCTTTCTTTGCATATTATAGAGAACTTTAGTTAAAAGCTTTAATTGTTCTTCAAAAATAAAATCTAATAAAATATTAATAAATTAATATATATATACTAGAATAATACTTTTGTAATAAAAGAAATTCTAAAAAAAAATAAATTATATTATAATTATCTTGATTACTTACTATTTTAGTATTTGTATTATTATCATAAATTGGCAAATTATTTAAAGGCAAACTTGAATATTTATTTCAATCAGATTAAATAATATTGTTGTAATGCATTTGATATAGTTAGTCACTAACTTTTAAATAATTATATATATTAAATGTTTTTTTTGTTTTAGTTTTTTCATATGCAAGCTTAGTAAAAGTATGAAATTTGACAACATTTTTATTACAATTATTTATTATACAAGGTTTACAATTTAGTAAATACAGCATTTTTTAAAAATTTCACGATACATTTAAAAAAAATCACGTGCTTTTTATAATTTTGGTGATGATTAGCAACAAATTTCATCAATTACAATAAATTTTTACAAAAATTAAGTGATGTTTTCATCAAATTATAGTAGGCAATATACATAATATTCATGATTTCATTCCAATACAGTATAAAGCTTTCACCAGAGACCTTCATTAATACTTAGTCTTTTATATTGAACAATTATTTAACTGTTATGGCAATTATATGTTAACATACAGCAACCTCTATATCATCACTAATACTGAGAAAAGACTCTATATGACACCTAAGTAGTTTACAATTATTAAGCGGTTACTGTCAATAAATAATAATAGAATGCTTCTGTTAACAAACAATTTCAAACATATTGTTACAGTTATATTACTTGACCACTCAAACAAAAACTTGGAACTTATAACTATGTCATTGGATAGGATACCGCTATCAAATCATTCATCACTGATCATTCTACATATTTTGATGATAACACTATATATATTAAATACTGCTTAACTTTAGTAAACCTTCGTCACTACACTGTATTTAAGGACTGTGATCATTGCTCTCTATATCAAGAAGATGTGCAGAAGTTGGGATCTGGTTTTTACAAGTATTTTCTTATACTTCCTTGCAATCTTTGTATCTCAATTCCTATTAAATTCAAAAATAAATATATAGACATCCTTCATACAGTTCTTTCAATTGGAGCTCTTCATGAACTCGCATTAACTAGATTTTTTTCTAATTTTAACCCTTTATTTGTAGCTATTTCACAATCTTTTATTTCACAGTTATTCACTAATTTATTAGATAAATATGTTTCTTCACCTTATAATATCCAATTACAGAATTTGACTCAATAATTTATTAACTCTATTACTTTAGAATTTTATACAGATGATTCCCTTTGAGACCTTAACACCTCTTCTATTAAAATAAGCCTGACATGATTATAAACTAATCCTGATTCACTACTGTGTTCTTTTGTCGCACCTTTTACTACTAGTTTTTCATCATCTTTGTTTTCTGAATTCGCAACAATTTTCTTAGCTTTAATCATTGTATCACCTCACTGTAAAGTAAAATTTATACTGACTCAACAGTAATCATATTTCAGTTTACAAAATTTAAAAACCTTCTTTACCTTTCACCTACCTTTCACCTATTTCTTAAAATCAACAATTATGCAAACTGGACATACCTTTTCGATGTTATATCACATAATTATCTGATATATATATGATTAAAGTAAAAGCATATTCTAATGATTTTTACAACAAGGTTGACAAGTTAACCAGAAATTGCAATCAGTCCTCTGCCTTACAATTTCTTACTTCCAACTTTAACAAAGCTTTTATGATGTTTCAAAACTTGTACATATCGATTTTATACGCCAATTCATAAAAGAACTACATAAAGAATCTTTAATCTTGAACTTAAGTAACTTGAAAGTTCTTTTAAAAAATGTCATGATTGTCCGTCCTCACTGGATTGTCACTTTATTCTCACTAAATGATAATATTGCTGTAGGGTGTACCTCTTATGTTGCCTTAGCAATCAGAAAAGCCAAATACCAACGAATGTTAGAAATGCTTTCTACACTAGAAATTCTGAAGATTAGACATCCAACGTTCTCTTTTATGTTCTCAATGTGAAGCGGCTGATGAAGATTTTTATCATATTTGGATGTGCCCAATTGTCAATTATGAAATGAAAAACATTATAATTAACTCCAAAGATCATCTAAAATTTCTTACCAATGCAAATGACATTGAAATAGAGCAATTGTCTTGTTAGCAGCTTTGCACTTACAACTCGACTCCTTATTTTACACTCATCAAAGGAATTGTTTCATTACAACTCTACCACTTCGTTCACAGCAAACTTCATTCAGTTCAACTAACTAATGCAGCATGTTCTTCATTTATGCATCTCATTTATGAACAAACTCAACAAATTTGGATAGATGCACCATACAAAAAGAGCTAGAAAACTCTGTGAATATTTCCATCAAAGAAAAAAAAAACAATTTCAAAATCTCAGGTTATAATCTCTCCTTCTGTTTCATTTCCAATACCTTTAGATCAAATCCTATCGCTACCATGGTACGGTTAGGCTCGCATTGATCGAATTATTTGGTGCAGTAGTGACCACGCCCTCTTTTCTTTTGTTCATTTTTTCCCGAAAAGTGATATATTTAGCTTAGATTAGATTTGATTTTGGGGGAGTGCAAGGTCGGTCTTCTTTAAAAAAAATGGTTTTTAGACGAGATTTTGTTTTTTCTTGTGATTTGTTTTTATTTTTGTTTTTAGTTTATCTATAAATGTATAAATATCTACTATTATCATAATAAAGATTTAGCGAAACTACCGCACTTAAAAAAAAAAAAAACCAAAAATTAAGGCGATGTTTATCAGCCAATCATACAAAACTCCTCATGCTAATCTGACTTGTAATAAAAAAATTAAGCGTCAAATTCCATATATAGTAAACTTAACACCTAAGTCCTGAATGTTTTAACGCCCTGAAATATCCTGGTAAGACTAAAGCTATTTCCTATGACAATGTTTTCTATTTTAACGTAATCGGTAGTGAATACTTAGCCTTTTGGCGGTACAGAAAGGAACCCTCGCTCAAGAAGTTCTTAGACTTCCGACGCTGTATGGGTGACTTAAACGACCCAGAAATGGAACACAGTCGATACAATCTTGAACTAAATACTATTACTAGTTATTATGATGAAACAACTGAAATCGGGAAGAAGGCGCAGAAATTGAAAGAAGAATAAGGCGCGTTATTTTGTTTCGTTGGGCGTTTTCACGGGAGAAATTCTGTAGTGTTTCAACGGACTATCTTGTGAGTTGCTTGCTCACACGGACACCTTATGAGTTGTTTGCTTATAAGGCAAGAGTTGCTTGCTCGTCCGTGATAGTTTTCGGATTGCTTGTTCGCACAGACACCTTGTGAGTTGCTTGCTTGCAAGGCAAAAGTTGCTTGCTTGTCTGTGGTTTGATCACGCAGTATTACTTTGATGAGCATTACTTTGCACGTTGTATATGATTATTCTAATCTGATTTTTTATAATAAAGAATCGAGATCGGTAAAACTCTTTTGGAACCTAGAAGACATTATCATGGAATCCGAGATAGTTGATGAAAGAGCCCAATTGCAGTGGGTAGGTTGTCTTTGCAAGAATATTATCTAGTACTAATATTTTTCTAATTCTTTTTTTTTTTTTTGATTTTCAGAAAGAAGGAATGATGGAGTTCGAAGAAATAGGTCTCAGCCATCTTAAGGAAACTTCTTCCGCTGTGCAAAAAAAACAAATTTCGACTTACAAACGGAATGCCTCAAAAATCGATGAAGAAACTGTTTCTGCAACATCAACAAAAAAGGTAATACATAAGCTCAGTTTATAAACAAATGAATTCTGTACAGACATGACACAGATCACTTTTTTGTAATACGATACAGGCCAAAACGTTTAACGTTTCCTTTGATGAATATGTTGAAAATGATAGAAGTGACATTTCCGATGATTCCGAAATTCTCGACGTGGAACCTTTGTCAGGCTGGGAATTCGATACACCGATGCCAAGCTGGTTAAAAAAAGCGATGGAACGACACAAAACATTAACAACCGCGCAGACAGATCCTTCAGAAAAATTCGAACTAGCAAAACAGTAAGTGTTTAATGAATACTTTCCTTTGTATTTGGGCAGGTCCTAATCAATTTCGTTATTTAGACAAATCTGGTGGCGGATCATAGACGCATCAGATTCGAATATTGTACAAGATTTCGTGTCGGAAGAAGAATTTTCAGAACTTAATGCCATATTTTCAAATGTTCTTAGTATTGGTCATCAGAATGATTGGACAGTGTTAGAGCCTGTCACTGAAAGATGTTTGCAATCTCTTGCCAAGGTAGTTTTTGACATTGAAGTATCTTGATAAACTTTATATGATAATCTTAATTAGCATAGTTTCGTTTCTAGCTGGATAATGAACAGATCCGTAAGATAGGTGAAATGGTTAAGTATGAAGGAATACTTGGGGCAGTTTGTGAACTACGGAAAATAATCCAAAATATCGAAGAACTGAACTTAGAAGATTCTGATTTATTTGATGACGAACCCACAAATAATAAAACACTATCGTTCGTTCTTGAAGAGTATGACTATCTTGATAAAGAGGTGGGATACATCTTAGAATTGGTTCGTTACACGTAAGTTCATTTGCTAATTTCAGCTTGGATGCATATACAGCTTCTAATACTTTACTTCTTTACATTCAGATGTGAAATGTTAGGCAAAAAATTCCGCAACGAAATCTCCGAAAGGGACATAGATATGTTCATCAAAAGACACATTTTTGCTTGTTTCGACGATATTCTCGATACACATTTGTATGTTTTATTATATCCCTAAGTACTTTTCATTATTCATAATACTGATTATTTCTCATATAAGTGGAGAGATGGTTTCTAGGTCATCTCGAGATCGACGAAGTGAAGCAACAGATGCCCCAGATAGAGTTGAAGGGTTTCACCTAGATTGGATGTTCACGGTATAGTATCTTTATGAAGTTTTCATATTTTTTTTTGTTTGATTACTAACAGATTCCTACATATAGAGACATGATCTTGGAAAAGATAAATCGTATGGCCGAGAATTCTCCCTATGTGAGCGTGCAGGCTCTAAAATAGATAACGACACCAAGAATTTTTCAGACATTCTTAAGGTTTTAAAAACACTCAGAGATATGCACAGAAGCCTAGTCAAAGCAATTGCTATCGAAAGTGGAGGAGCACTTTCAAAACAAGTTTTAAATGCTTGTAATAAATTAATTATGCCTGGTTTCGCATCATCGTGGTTCTACCTTCGTGCTGTCCTCATAATATATGTAGGAGGCGGATTCTACGCATCATTTGAATTGGGAAAGTTTGATATCCCTACTTCGTATGATGAACTTTGGAAGCTAACTAAAATTGCACGAATTATGTTGCAAATTAAGGTTGGTAACATCCCATTCCAATTCAGACTTAAGATTTTACACTCACTTTCTTTATCTTATATGCAGAAATTGTTGCGTTTCACAGTTTCTCGATTTAAACGTATTATGGAAAGAGCCGAGAAAGAAAAGTTCCTTCCCGGAAAAGTAACAATCATTGAGGCAAAGGAAACCCGCACACCTAATAAACCAAAAAAAAACGAAACAACCAAAGTCTGAAGTATGATGTATTGATTATTACATATGATTACTTGTTGAAAAACGTTTTAAGGCATAAATTTCTACAGCAATTTATAAGTGTCATTATTGTGCATAGCTTATAATAATCTAATTTTAATAAAAGTATTTGTTTTAGCTTGCGGATGAATAATAAGCTGTAAACAAAAGACACATGCAATCCATTCTATCAATAAAGTTAATTGACCCAGTATCATCTTTCAAAATCACAGAAAGCGAGAAGTAAAATACTATCTGTGTATTTGAGATAAATGTTTTATTTGCCCTTGTAGAGTGAGAGGTGTACCAAACAAAAAGAACGCACATGTACCTTATCCTCTTATTCTAATAAATATCTCTTGTCGCGTTTATTACCTGCTAACAATGGGTGCTATCTGGTACTGATTCATATGCTCAACAGATTAAAAATAATATTTTTTAAGACTGCTCTGAGGATGATTATTTTCAGTTCATATGTTCTTCCTTTCATCACGACCACCGAAAG
Organism: Funneliformis mosseae; assembly: GCA_910592005.1. Classification (NCBI taxonomy): domain Eukaryota; kingdom Fungi; phylum Glomeromycota; class Glomeromycetes; order Glomerales; family Glomeraceae; genus Funneliformis; species Funneliformis mosseae. The sequence goes on from CAJVPP010003970.1 coordinate 6,606, forward strand.
TGATAATCGCCATCAAGCAAGTTATGGAAGAAAATCACATGACAACGTCATAGCCGATTCATGACGTCAGGGAAATAATCTACATTTGTAAATATAAAATGTCACAGCGTCTTCAGCTAATCGCAAAATTCTAAATAAAAATGAGTTTCATTTAATCAATAAAATCGATAAAAATCATTAAAACACAGTATATTGCATGTTAACTACGATTTTCCTAGGATTCGTGTGAATGAGACTCCATCAGATTGGAAGGATCGGATTTGGGACGGATATAGAAAAAATCATCTTTTGACTGATTCTAATAAGAGATATCTTATTGCAATCAGCACATCTATTCCAAATTAGGAAATGGGTGTAAGTATACATTCTTTATAGACAAGCATAACATACAAATTGCACTGGAAATAAATATTGTGATATAAGCTTTAAGATTACATGAACTGAAAGATAATCCTCCACCTTACTATTCACAAAGAAGGTAATATGAAATGTGATTCAAGCAGGATTTGATATATCAGACAAAAACAGCTAAAAGATGCGAAGCATAAGATGCAAAGTAATATAAATACTATGCCTGCTTATAAATACTACACCTGTTTGATTATTAAGTTTTGGAATGAGCCACATTCATTAATTCCTTCTCTATTATTACCAAAGCTTTTGCTTTAATGCAATGTAATGTAAGTGCATCTGAAATTAAAAAATCTTTGGAGTAATCTATCTAATATTAGCAGGATTAGTTTAGGTAACTTTATTGAAATATATTTTGATTCTGTGTAAAAAATACAAAAAAAGAAAATGGATTTAATATCTTTTAATTAAATATTACTTTGTCAAAATATATTATTTATTCATGTATAATTCATTATCATTTGATTTATTTTTTACTTTATTTTACTACAATACATATAGACATATAGTTACTTTCATAATTATTATATTATTTCATTTATAATTTTTAGATTGTAATAAATTAAAATTCAATGATCAAATAATTTGCAAATTTAATTAATGTATCATTTAAGTCTTCTTTTATAATATATTCAAATTTAAATTTCTTTTTATTTATAGTTTTTAAAAAAATTTTTTCATAATCATAAATTTTATGATATAATCCTTTTAGCACATATAACAAATAAAATCAAAAATATAAATTTTTCAAATTTTTTTTAATAAACTATACTCTAATTTTTTTTAACAAAGCTATTATATTTCCTATTAGCCTTAAATATACCTTTAACTCATTATAATATAGTATTAATTAGTTTTAAATAAAAATCAACATTAATTTAATTCTATACTAATTGTATCTTATTTTACAAATCTTATGTATTAGTAATATTATTAGGAAGCTATTACAAATAACAATTAATTTTGTTTCATAAGTGTTTAATAGGGTTTAAGTCTAATGATTGTGCTGGCTAATCTAAAATTTTAATATTATTATCATCAAACTACTTATATGTTTCTTCACTATATATTTTGTATCATTATCCTATTAGAAAATAATATCATTTACATTCAAATTACATACATTAAAGATTCCTAAAAACTCATCTCTCAAATTTCTCTATATAACTCTTTATTTGTTTTTCATTAATTTTACAATATTTTCCAATACTAAACAAACTCATATAATTCTATATTATTACAAAACCTTCACTAAACTTTATAATTAATTTAATATATTATAATTATAAAGGTAAATTTGAATCTTTTCAACACCATTCTCTCCTATTAAGCTAAAAATTAAGAATTTATTCTTATTTGATCACACTGCTTTTCACTAATCTTTTATAGTCTAATTCTTATATTTTGAGCAAATTTATTTTAGGTTTTTCTATGTCTCTTTAAAAGCAATGATTTTTTAACTTAGTTATAAGATCTTACCTTTTTAATAAGTATTAAATAATATTTAGTAAAATAATAATATTTTTGTTAGAATTAAAGATTTTTGAATTTGAATAATATTTATATATTTATCTAACTTAATAAGTCTGATAATATTCCTATTATAACATTTTGTAAATATTCTCAGGTGATCTGATTTTGAAATAACATCAAAGCTACCTGTTTTTTTTTGTTTATTTGATTTTTATTATAGAAGTATGACTTATATTTTATAAGAAGTAATTATACAATTTAATAAATCTTCTTAGATAAGAAAAAAATACATTTTTTTTTAATAAAGTAGTATTGCCTTCATAATATATTTAAAAAAAAAAGTATACATATTGATCTACTGATTTAAATTTACTTATATATATAAGACGTATTGTATAATTATAATTTTATTATATTAATTTTGATTTACAAAAACATTGTATCACAAAAAATTGTATATAAAGAAATTTTTTAAAAGCCACAAATTAAGTAATACTCAAATTTAAATATATTAAAAATCTGATTATAAACTTTAAATTAAATTAAAATTTTAATTATATAATCACTTTAATTCAGATATTACAATCTAAAAATTATAAACAAAATGGTATAATAATTATAAAAATCATTGTATAATATAATAAATAATACATTACAAATCATTTGTATAAGTATAACTATACTTATATAATAAAATAATTTTCACACATAAGAAATTAATTTCTAAAAATATTTTAAGTTTTTTTCTTTCATAACATTTTTATAAGACGAAATAGTATTTATTTTATTTATTAATATGTATATTTACTTTAAAGTAACAGGATCATTAAGAGCTTTGTAGTAATTTTTGCTTCTTTAATCAAAGATTTTTTTATTTTCTTTAGATACACTAGCTCTATTAACTTCATTTATTTTTGCTTGTCTCAAGACCTTCATTATAAAAAATTTTATCAACAAAATTCTTACTTTCACTTGTATGAAATACTTCTATTCTAATTTTTATACTAGATAATTTTATATTAGATATTATAAAACACTTTTATACTTTTAGACTTGTGATATGTTTTTTTTAAAAATGAATGAAATTATTTTTGATACCAAAGATTTTGCAGATGAACTTATTTCAAAAAAATAATAACTCTCATATTTTTTTACTTTTCTTCAATTTTTTCGATCACTTTAATAAAGTTTTTATTATTTCTTTCTATAATGATAATGATATTATCAGGTCTCGTATTCTATCAAATATAGTTTCTATAATATATCAAATAGTTAGAAACAAATATCTGATCATCTTAATTACAATTAAAATATGTCTATTCTTCTTTAAGAAGATATATGATAATATTTAAAAACTAAGATACAATTTAATGATCAAAAAAAAACAATCTAAAGATATAATTAAAAAAAATGCTTATATAATATTAATAAATTTATAAATCACCAATCTACTTCTGATGAATTTTATATATGAGAACTTTAGATACACTTGAAAAATAAATATGATAATAAATTTTTAGATTTCTTAGTAAACACTAACTTCTTGTAATAACAGTAATCATTAGATATGTATTTAGTAGATTTGTTAGAGAAAAGATAATGATAAGTTAATTTAAACAATTTATAATAAAATTATAAAGGATAGCTTATATTTAGAATAGTTTTATTTTTTAAATTTATATTTTAATTTATAAATTAATAAAGTGACTGGTAGTATCACATTATAAAAAAAAAGATCTTTAGATAATAACTTACACTAATAGGTTTTTTTTTAAATAAATATAAGAAAAAAGCAAGTATATATATATATATACCCTATAAAAAATTTGCATACGTTTTTTCATTATTATAAATAAGTTTTGTATACGTTTTTTAAAATTCTGTAT
>CAJVPP010003971.1:0-10375 GCA_910592005.1 Funneliformis mosseae
CGGGCTCGTAACCTTACGTAAGATTACGAAGCGTAGGGTTTACGTAATACTTCGCATTATTAAATTTACTGATGTAGATCCTGTTTTTGTATAGTTATTACTTCATAATATCTTTGCATCAATTACTTTAGAGTATTATTTAGTATATTTATTGCATATTTATACTAGTGATCTGATTAGAGACTAGAATAGTTTATATTTTTTTATTTTATTTTTGAGTTATATATATTACATTTTTTATTTTAAACTTTTTAAGTTTCTCTGTTATTTTATACTAGTTTCTTATATATATATTATGCTTTTTATACAAAAAAAAGCTGAACCTCATTCTAAAATAATAAATAAAGCAATCAAGCTCTTTTCTGATTTAGTAGATCTTGACTAGTAGCCTAGTTATGATGATCATGTATATTTCCAATATTTGTCTAATAATAAAAATAATATCTCTCTTCTAGATGCCTATCATCCTGAAAAGATTTATTTAAAATATATTATTTGAGTAGTAGAAAAGAATTTTTCAGTAATTGATCATCCATCTGAAATTTATAGATTTTTTGATACTCACAAATACATTGATAAGAATCTGCTTCTTCACCTAGTTTTAGATATTGACGTAAGGTAGTATTCTGATCTTATGAATCCTGAACTCCCTTTCTTAAATAAATATAAAATTTCTCATAAAGATTTATTATTCAAAATCTTAATTGCCTGCACTGATATTATAAACTCTGATCTAAATCATTTTATAATATTAGATGCTTTTACCTTAGCCAATTCGTCTAATACTAATAAATGCAGTTAGTATATTATGTATTCTTATGCCCATTTTATTAATTATAGAGATCTTAAGGGTTTTGTAAAAAAAGTAGTTAATAGAGTTAAAAAACTATACTCAGTTTTTATTGATTTTAATCTTTATAATCTTACTTCAGCCTTCATTTTTTTAGATTGGTAAAGGAAGATAGAGTTAAAAGACCTGCAATTTTTCAATTAAAAAAGGATATTATAAGCTAAAAAATTATCTAGTTCAGCCTAAATCCAATTATTCTAAAATCTGATCCTGAACCTTTTCCTCTAAGAAGCCAGAAAAAGAAGAATTTTAACCTATAGAAGATGAAACTGCTTTAAGCAAGGAAGCTAATCAAGTTATCGCAAATATGAATAGTTTGATATTAATAACATTAGAAAGGGATTTATTAACTTTTAAGTTCAGTCATTAGAAGTATATCCCATTTGCAATATCAAATATAAAAATGATTAATTATATGATTTTCTTTAAAATACGGCTGTTTTGTACTCAATGTTATTAGCAGAAAATTATAAATCAGATCATAAGAGATTAGCATTTGAAAAAGTGACTGAAATTTCTGCAAAACCTAAGAGAGAAATAGTCAAAAGAATAGGTAATGCTATATCAAATCCACGTTTTCTTGTAGAATTTTCAGAAGAAGTTATTAATGTTAAAAAACTAAAAGATGCTCCTGAATGATATCCTGATTTCTTGAATTCTGAAAAAACTACCACACTAATTTATTCATTTTTGATAATATAAAAAACTACTATGTTGAAAGAGATTATTATAACATTAAAAGATAAGTGCATGATATTTCTTCTTTATCATATTATATCTGGATCTCTTATCAAAAATCTCTCAGTAATGAATCAAAAGCCAAACTTGACTTATTAAAGCATCTAACTTTCAAATTTATAATTATCAAAATATGTAAGGAGACTTATCAATAAATGAGTGAGATATTATCATAGTATAAGTTGAAAGTCTTTTTCAAATCAAATTCATAACCCGTCCTTTTGTGACTATTTTTAATGAGATTAATGCTATTATGTATCAAATGTCTAGCAGTATAAATACACAAGAATCTGAGAATACATTGCGTGATATTTTAAGATCTGTTAGACATATTTTAACTATGAATGTCTTTGCAAATAAATCAACAATAGCATTCTTTAAGATATATTGTAGTGAAGATATTCATATAATTGATAATAAATACCAGCCTTGTGTATGTGAGACAATTGAATTTATTTATGATTTAAATAGTAAAGCAAAAGCTATACAAATAAGATATGACCTTTTAAAGTAGAATAAACGTGTGATATTTGTATCTACTGAAGCAGTGATGGCTAGAGTATTAGTAAAAAAAGCATCTAAGTTATCTAAATCTAATGATTTGCCTATTAGAGCCTATACATATTATGGGAATATAAATGGAAAATAGCAACAAAAAGACTTTTCTAATATTAATGTCACTTGAAACGAGTTTGACTATATAGCTTATACAAATACAGTGAAGGCAAAAATATCATTCAAGATTACAGGTTAGGCAGCATCAAATTGATTTTCTGTTTTACATTTCATTATGATCAATTATGATAAGAAAGAAGGGAATACAAAAAAAATTATTTAAAAAAAATCACGTGTTTTATTAAAGGTTATACAAATATTCTTTATTATATTTTCATTTATTAAACAATTATTTTTTTTGACGTTTATTTGATCTTGTATTTACTTTATTTTCTATATGACTAAAGAAGGTTTTCTCTATTAATTGATACCCTTCACATATAGGATATACTTATTTAAATTTATCCTTTAATTTTTGAGGAATATTAATTAAATTGTTATCTTAATTACAATAATAACAAATTGGTACATTACCACTTTTTTTTGAAGAATAATATAGTTATTTAATTGAAGAGTCACATAAAATATGAATACGAACCCAAATTTTAGTTACTAATAGATGTTTTTCTGGAAAAATTAGTCCACTACAAGAATAATTAAATAATTCTTTTGCTATTTGAAGAGATTCAGTTTCTTTTAAGGTCAGTCATATATCTAAATATAAACAGCATATTTTTGAATATAAATGACATTTGATAAAATCACGAATTTTGGCTACTAAAGTAGAGGTGTGTGCTATTTCTGAATTCAATGTAGATTGAATTAAAGATAATCTATATTTTTCTGTAATAGATTTTCCATAAAGAGTTGTAAAACTTTCATAATGATCGAAATCATCTATAAAAATATTAATTAATATATATTATAATTATAATATTAATTTAATTATATTTAGATACATATTTTGTAAAGATATTGGATCAGGCAAAAAATTTAAAATTGCAAAAATTTTATCTGGCATTTGGTTAATTTTACAAAATTAACAAGTTATTTTTTCACATTTTTAATTTATATAAAAATAAGATTAAATTAATTTAATAATTATAATGATAATATTATTGTAATATTATAAATTTTAATTACCTAAAATGAGTATGCTCTTTTTTGATAATAAGTTTCGATAAAATTTACTAAATTGTGATATTTTCTTAATTCTGATTGAGTAGTTTTATATTTATTCAATGTTAAATCTATTATATTCATATTCTTTTAAAAAAGATATATATTAATAAATTAATAAATTAATATAAAATATAAAAATAAAAAATATTTAATATCTTAAACAATAAATTAATTTGTTATTCTGTTGCCAGATTATATATTTTAAATAGAGTTTGATTTAAAACAAGTTTTTTGATACATTCACATAGCATTTTTTGAATATTCTTTATATATAATATTAAATCTTCATGTAAATTTGAATTTTGAACAGCTTTATTTCTAATTTCCTCAAATATATCAGCTTTATCAAATAAAATTTCAGATTCTGAATTTATTGGATCACAAATAATAGCAATACCTTGAAGAGCAATATTTAGAATACTTATAATTCTTTTAGTCAGATTAGTTCAACTATGATGAGATGCAGTATGTACAGCCATAAGCATATCAAAATTACCTGCTAAAAATAATGCTATTAAAGAAATTTGTACTGATCCAAATGTACATTGATGATCAGAACCTTTATCAGTATATAAACATAAAATTAGAGGTATAGATTAGTTCAAATAATTAGATTATATTATTTGAAAGAATTCAGTAGAATGCCGTAAAGCATTACTTAGTTGAAATATAGTATCCTTGTAACTAACATAAACATTTCTATCATAAAATGAATCTGAAATAGTTTTAGGTATATTAATAAAAAAAATTACTGATGGAGTTAATAATAATTTTGTAAAATTATGATCTCCTGCAGATAATAATGTTTTTTGATGAACTAGAGATTTTTGATTTCATACACTAGTAGATACAGCAACTTCTTTACTAATTGGAATTTTGTGCTTATTATTTGTTAAAATAAAACATATATAATCACGATAACAAATTTTAAATTTATGTTCATATTTCCAAATAGCTTGACAATAATGTTCATTTTCATTAGACTTTCAGATTAAATGTGATTGAATTTTATAACTAACTTTAAAATGATCAGTATATTGATTGGCTGAATTAATATAAGGATTTGAAAGTGAAAAATTTATACGTATCCATTCTTCACAAGGAATGCAAACTTCAGGTGGTAATGGTGGACCTTGATAATATTGATTAAGTCATGTAATAATTATTTTATAAAGATCTCAAAGAGATACAGCTAATGATATATGTAAAATATTTTTATATCATTGATTATCTACTGCAAGTACAAGTTAAATAAAAATATACATATTAATAATTATTTTGAACTTTAAATCAAAAATAAATTAATATAAACTTACTTCATTAAAATAAAATTGCAATTTATCCCAAAATAAATCAAATTTTATTTCACAAAATCTATTATTAATTTGTAAAATCAATAATAATAGACAGATCTTCCATTACTAACATAAATTTTAATTATTCTTCAAGATCTTTACTTATATTATCAGTTGTAATTGAAGCATCTCCAGTAAGATCTTGAAATAGCATTCTTAAAATAACTTTAGAAATATTACGAACTAATGAATACTAAATAAATAATTTTAATTAATATTATTTTAATATTATTTAAATAAATTAAATTACAAAACTCACTTTATTGATAACATTTTATTTCATTTGTCAAGTATAATATTTAGGAATATTATCTTGAATCTTTACTAACATTCTAATTTTAAATATTTGATCTTGTAATTCATTTTTATTATCGTTAAAGCGCCAAATAAAATTAAACGTTTCTAAGTAATTTTCATGATTATACCTATAATTATATTAAAAAAAGTTATATTATATTACTTGTTAAAATAAAATCAACTGTTAATTCATACCTATATAATCCAATGTGTAAAGAAAGTTGTAAATTTTTTATATAATAAAATTTTTTCAATAGATCCTGTAATGCAAATGAATTAAGTTTGATATATTCATATGGAGGAATAGTAAGGAGTTTTTGGTATAAAAGTTTATATATTTCTTTAAACTCTTCAATAAGATAAAAACTAATACTAAACATTTCATAATTTTCAGAAGGAGTTCTTGCTGATACATCATTTTGATGTAATAATTTCATATTATTATTAGTTTTTTGTAAATGTCTATAATATTTGCACATTATTATAAGTAATTTAAGAATTTCTAATATTACATTTTTTCACACATTGTTAGTAATCTAAGGTTTTCCAAGTGAAAGTTCAATTGAATAAGCAAGCTGTAAAAGTTCATTCTAAGTAAGAAAAGTTTTTTTGTAATGAGATGTATTATAAAATTTGTTATAAACATCATTATTTTAGTAGGTTGGTAAGTCATAAATAATCTTAGGTAAATGGCATCCTCAAAAATGTAATTTGTTTAAATGTGGATTAATATACTAAATTGCTTTAGTTAAACACATAATAAAATTTTGCCATTAGTTTAATAAGAATCACGAATTTATCCCATTTTTTTACTTTCTAAAAGTGAAATAATTTCATTATAAAGTAAATTTAAATGCGTTCTTTCTTCTTTTTGAATAAGAAGTTGATTTCAGTAGTCATAAGTTTTTTGAAAAAATTTGGTAAATTTGAAGGAGGTGGTATTTGTAAATTAGTCATTTCTTCAGAAACAATCGTAAATTTTACTTGAGAAAATTTAAGTGACTTCATAAGCATTATTTGAACATTTAATCCTTCTTTTACAAGCTTCTATAAATCTATATCATCAGCTTGAACTGATACTAAACTGTTTTTTCTAAATATACACCTAAAATAACTGAATCAAATATTTTAAAAAAAAAATTTTTTTCATCTACTTCTTTAATTCTTAGTTGAATTAAACTTTTAAGACCTTTACTAGTGTTCTGCATAGATTCAGATTAATCTGAATCTAATCTGAATTCAATAGATCAGATTTGGATCAGATCTGTCAGATTCAGATCTAATTCAGATTCAGATTTGGATCTGATCTGTTAGATTCAGATTGGATTCAGATCTGATTCATCAGATCTGAATTCAATTTTTTTAAAACTGAAAAGTTCTTTTTCAATGAAAAGAGATGAATTTTCAGGCTTCTTTAGAGCTGAAAATTTGTTTCTTTTTATTGAAAAGGAACTAATTTTTAGATCTCTTTAAGAGCCGAAAAGTTTCTTTCATTGAAAGAGAATGAATTTTCAGATACTTTTAGATTCAAAAATTTGTTTCTTCTATTAAAAAAGAATGAATTTTTGGACCTTTTTTAAAACTGAAAAATTCCTTTCATTGAAAAAGAACAAATTTTTAAACCTTTTTAGAGCTGAAAAGTTTCTTTCATTGAAAAATAACGAATTTTCAGACCTTTTTTAAAGCTGAAAAGTTCCTTTCATTGAAAATAAATGAATTTTCAAACCTCTTTTAGAATTGAAAAGTTCCTTTCATTGAAAAGAAACGAATTTTCAGACTCTTTAGAATTAAAAAGTTCCTTTTATTAAAAAGAAACGAATTTTTGGACTCTTTAGAACTAAAAAGTTCCTTTTATTGAAAAGAAACGAACTTTCAGACCTTCTTTAGAGCTGAAAAGTTTCTTTTATTGAAAAAGAATGACTTATCAAAACACTTTTAGAGCTGAAAAGATTTCTTTCATTGAAAAGAAATAACTTTTCAGAACTCTTTTAGAGCTGAAAAGGTTCTTTTCATTGAAAAGGAATAACTTTTAAAACTCTTTTAGAGCTAAAAAGGTTTTTTTCATTGAAAAAGAACGAATTTTCAGAACTTTTTTAGAGCTGAAAAGTTCCTTTCATTAAAAAGAAATATTTTTGAATCTCTTTAAACCAAAAATTCATTTTTTCAATAAAACTTTCAGATTCAGATCAGATCAGATTTAGATTTAAACTGATCTGTCAGATTCAGATTTGAGATTCAATCTATCAGATTCAAATCAGATCTGGATTTCAACGAATCTGTCAGATTTAGATCAGATTCAAATCCTGAAAAATAAAAATCGAATCAGATCGAATTTAGATAAAATTTAATCTGATCTAATTTTGTGAAATACTAGCCTTTATATTCTTGAAATATAATGAAAATTATCGTAAATGTCAAAAATTTGGAAAAAATAAGAAAAAAAGGGATGTAATACTATTTTAATATATTCAATGAAAAAAATCATTGAAAAAATGGTAGAGTATATATTCGTTCATAAAATATCATTGAAAAAATAGTAGATATGTTGATTGAATCGATCAATCACATGATCTGTATCTCGTAATTTTATTGGTAGATATATTTTTTTTTGTGAAATTTTAAAAAATTAGAGGGGAGAAATATGTAATACAGAAAATCAAATTAGTGCTGCCTTACTTCGATATAATTATAGCTATTATAAATATTACTACTTCAGTTTATATCGAAACTCTTGTATAAATGCTTTATTGAATTCATAATTATTCTCATTGTATTGTTTCTATATTCTATTAGAAAAATTCTAATGAACTTTTTCACCTACCAGGTTGTGAAAATATTAGGGTAGAACTTAAAAATACTCAATCAAATAATTTGCTTACAGTAATAAAGGATCACTATGAATGGGATAACAATGTCATTTCTTATAAAATTGATGAATCTTCAGTTGTAATAACATTCATTGAAGTTAGACATTAAAAATGCCTTTCTATAAGATACTTTATTGAGAAGCTTTGTAATCTTATAGCCAGTACCGTTGTTTCTCTTTAGCTAATAAAAATGGATGAAAACTAAAATGTTATAGAAAATTGTAAAAAAATCTGTAATGAGGTTAGGGTTGAAACATTAGTTATTAAAGAAACAGATTTTAATGCTATTGCTACTTCTCAGAATCTTGATCTAAAGAAGCTGAAAATCTTAAATTTGATTAAGAATGCTCTATCTTAAATACTATGGTATTTAAATGTTTTTATATATAAAATATTTATGATAAAAATATAGACGATAAGATTTTGGAATAATCTTTGCAATAAAAAGTTTGTAAAATATTTTAGTCTACCTGAACCTCAAAAATATTTCTTGCGGTTATCCTACTTTCAAAAGTAAGATTATGATGAGAAAAGTGCAATAAAAGGGTTAAAGGCTAAAAATATTATGCAATGGGAAGATACTCATTATAAAGCTGAAAAGGATATTAAAAAGTTAATAGCGGAAGATTTGTACAAATTATATTTATTTAATTATTGGATTGTTATAAGAAAACTCTTTCAAATACTAGGTTTTACTGATATTAATAATATATGTATACTTTTGGATAATATTATTTCAGAAGCATTTGCTCAGTCATGTGAAAGATTTATAGAAATCTAAAGTCAGTTTTTATTACTCTTTAGCATTAAGTCTCATGCAAAAGAAAAGCCTGATCTTATATCAGCTATAAAATAATCAATGCAATCACTAGTAATTGGTATGGCTATATAGTTAAAAGTAATCAAAAAAAAATAGGTCTCAAGGAACAGCGAATTTGAAAATATTAATACAAAATTAATCGCTAACCATATAATAGTCTTGTTTTGAAAATAAAGGTGCATTAAAACTTTCACTATATAGACTAAAAATAGATAATAATATTCAGAAATTCTTTGATTCTATAGAACAGGAAAAATAATACTTCAGCCTAGATCATTCATTATTCAGATAAGTATCTTAATTACATTAGATGAAAACATGTTTACTTTATAAATTCTGCTAATTCTATTTTAATTTTTTTACTTTTACGTCAGGCATAATCATAAAATCTGCTATGTGTATTACAGATTCCAGTATCAAAATAATTTAGCTCATTACAGATAGAATATATTATTTTAAGATAGGCTTTATAATGTTTGATGTATCCTAAATTACTTATATACCCTTTTCTACATTTCGAACTATTTCTCTTAATATATTAGCAAATAAAATGAGTCATACAAGGTAATTTGATATTAATAATCTTAAAACTTCACTTTCACTTTTATTATAGATATTCAAAATTTCTTTGCTTTATTGCTTTTGACCAAAATTACAAATCTTACTCACTCTTTTTGCAACTTTCTAGCCAATTTTTCTTATAAATGGGTTTAGCATATATTATAAAAAAGGTCAGTCTATTACAGTAGGATGTGCACATTTTTTCTGGTAGAGACCTATAGTGTTTAACACACTTGTTCTTGTGAAAGTATTTTTTCCTACAGATAAACCTATCTTTTTTTTTATATAGGCAAGGCTAAGATGGGTAATTAAAATTTATAGAGTTCTTCAAATCAGATATGTATTCATCAAAGAGACCAAAGGATATAATACTTCTTTCTGAAAAAGTTTTTAAGATTAATATACATTAAACTTATCTTCATTTTTTATTATAAATGTTCAAAAATGTATTATATCAGTCTGTGAAATATCTTAATGATAGAGTATAAGTTATATCATTTTTTTCACTTCATTAATCTTCTCAAGAGCCATTTCTAATATTTTTCCTTTTCAAAGAAGTATAGCTCTGAGAAAATTTTTAAATTAAATTTTTTCTCATATAATATAACTAGATAACAATTAGTATTGACATAATTACCAAAATGGCTACCCCTAAAGACCTAAAAACCTAAAGCTAATAATTTTGTGTTAGTCTTAAAGCAGTTCTTAGAAAAGCATAATTTGTTATCTAACTCCATTCCAAAATAATTAAGCAAATATACTCTCAAACTTAATGTTTTACTTTCTGATTAGATAATCCATAGGTGTGTTAAAGTTGCTCTTACCAACGGTACTAATAATAGATGTTTATTTAGTAGAAAGAAGATAGATGCTTTCATGCTGAATAAAAGAAAAAAAAAATCTTACAATAGAGGGAAGGGTAAAATTTTGTGTTATAACTGGTAATGTTATGGATATTTTCATCCATCATCTAAACTTAAGTCTAAAAAATAAAGATGAAAATGAAATTATTATCAGTGTTTTACGTCAGTTAACATTCCATATTATTAACGTTATTCTTTCCGTTAAAACCAGCAAAAATTGATGAACCTGTCAAATATGACATATATGCCAAATATGCCAGATCTGCCAGATCTGCCAAATCTGCTAT